>JAWQFJ010012898.1:0-10000 GCA_034096865.1 Theodoxus fluviatilis | reverse complement strand
CTGGCCCCCTTGTCCCCCCACAGCCCTGTGGACGTGACCTTGGGTCTGCTGCTGGACACAGCCACGTCACGCCTGCATGTCATTGACGTCAGGGCCACAAGGTTGCTGTGGTCCAGAGACATTGACCTGTCCACTCCTGTGTGGCCAGCTGTCCGTGTGTGGCCGGAGGATGGGAATGGGGCTAGAGTTGATGTGGAGGTGAAGAGTGGCCAGCAGATTGAGATGTCTGGGGACTTGGTCAGGCTGCTGCAATCTGTGCTGTCAGGAGAAAAGAAGGGAGAGATTGATGATGATGATGATGATGATGATGATGATGATGATGATGATGATGATGATGATGATGATGATGATGACTGAATAATTGAGATTAAATGGAGTCTCAGTCACATCTGAGTATAATGATGTACCAATTACTCAATGTTGAAATATGTCTCAACAACATGGTGTTATGAAATAAAAATCTCACTGCTTGTAAAATGTCAATTATACAATGTTCTTTTTTTGGTAGCTTACTTTGGGATTGTTGTTTTTTAGGACATGGGTGTACATTAGATGTTTTTCATGAATGAATAGTGATACCTTTTTTGAACACAATTTTCTCATTGATGAAACATAACAGCATGAAATGCCTTCCTTCTTTCATGTCCTGCTCAAAGCCAGGGATGGAATCTTCCAGTAATCCTGGTCACGCCTGTTGGAATGGCTGCAGTGTGACGTGTGCAGTGGAGGGAGATGTGCAGCCAAGGGGAGAGCACCAGGTGTGGGTGTGGGAAGACTGCAGGAAGTGTCAGCAGACTGGCCACAGGCACTGGGGCTGGAGGTGCAGGGGAGGCAACCCCGTCTCTCCTCAGTGCTGACTGCTGTACAGCTACAGGACAGCAGGCTGCTGGGGCTGTCACTGTTGGGGGGAGGGGAGGGGAGGCTGGGAGAGCTTGGACACTGGCTGTGTGGGTGGATGAAATGACTGCCTGGCGTTTACACGGTAGCCATGGTGTGTATTCATGGACTGCTGAGGTCCAAGCACTAAGATGACTTTGCACAGTTTGCTGTGATGAGGACTGCCAACAACAGTTTGTCATTTTGTAACAACACTGACCCTTTAGTGTTGTAATGTCTTGATCAAAAACCGTATTCCATAGGGGCACAAGGAAAAACGTTTTGGCTGGTTACAGATGGATTATTTCCATAAGCAATAAATAAAATTGCATAGTTGCATGGTTTGAGGGTGACAAGTGTTCAGTTGGGGAAATGTTAAGTAAATGCAAGCAGTCAGAGAAAGTTTGTTCTAGAAAACTAATGCTTGGGAGGATGCTGATTTAACAGTAAGCAGCTTGCACATTTGCATGATGGGGGAATACCCCACGTTTCAGTAAATCTGTACATTCTTGCAGTCAAGGTACCGAAGTACTGAATAGAAATGTGGCATGTCTAGTGTCATTTCTCACTATAGTGCATGAACATCTGCTCAAAACAGTGGAGCATGTGTTTTTGTTAATTTGATGGGGCGTTGATATTTTTGTACTGAACAAGTGCTGAAAATGTTGGTTAAATCCGTCATTGTATTTGTAGCACTGTTTGCATTGTGTAAGCTCACGTGGATAGAAACTGCTTCCTTGCATGGGCAGTAGAGAGAAACAATCACTGTGTCCTGTGGCAATGAAGGTGAATCTTCGGAGCCTTGGTGAGTGCTTATCTACAGGCAAGTTGAGTGGGAAACCTTGACCCTGAACTATGGAAGATAACTCTTCCAAACTTCATAAGATTGCAGTACACATGTTATATTTTCATACTAAGTCACCAGTGTTGTCCGTCTGGGCGTCCAGGTGGCCGGGTGGCCGGCCGGCCGGGTGTCCTGTCGTCCGTAAAAAACTTTAACGTTGGATTTTTCTCAGAGACTATTAAGTCTATCAACACCTTATTTGGCATGATGGTGTAGGATGACAAGGCGTACAAAAACATACAAGTGACTTGACCTTGCTTCCAGGTCAAGGTCACAGGAGCTCTTTAAAGTTGGATTGTATACATATTTTGAAGTGACCTTGACCCCGAACTATGCAAGATAACTCTTCCAAACTTCATAGCATTGTAGTACACATGTTATACTTTCATTCTAGGTCACCATTATCGTCCGTCCAGGCGTCCGGACGTCTGGGCATCCGAGCGTCCAGGCATACTGCCATCCGTAAAAACCTTTAACGTTGGATTTTTCTAGGAGACTATTAAGTCTATCAACACCCAATTTGGCATGATGGTGTATGATGACAAGGCGTACAAAAACATACATAGTGACTTGACCTTGCTTCAAGGTCAAGGTCGCAGGGCCGTAAATGATAAAAAACCAGCCATTTTTCACATTTTCCCAATTTTCTCTGAAGATTTTGAGATTGGATACCTGACCTATATATGGTATATAGGGCAAAGTAAGCCCTATCTTTTGATACCAGTTTGATTGACCTTGCTTCAAGGTCAAGGTCACAGGAGCTCTTTAAAGTTGGATTGTATACATATTTTGAAGTGACCTTGACCCTGAACTAGGGAAGATAACTCTTCCAAACTTCATAACATTGTAGTACACATGTTATACTTTCATCATGAGACACATTTGGTCACATATCATCAAGGTCAAGGTCACTTTGACCCTTATGAAATGTGACCAAAATGGGGTAGTGAACCACTAAAAGTGACCATATCTAATGGTAGAAAGTGCCAATAAGCACCATTGTGCTTCCTATGTCTTGAATTAACAGCTTTGTGTTGCATGACCTTGGATGACCTTGACCTTGGGTCAAGGTCACGTGTATTTTGGTAGGGAAAATGTGTAAAGCAGTTCTTAGTGTATGATGTCATTGCTAGGTTTAGTTGTCCGAGGTTGTTTGACCTTGACCATGAAGGTCATCTGAAGGTCAAGGTCATCTGAAGGTCAAGGTCAAGCATGTGAGTCGTATGGGCTTTGCCCTTCTTGTTTTTATGTTTGTTTGAATCAGACGTTTCTGTCATAAACTTTTGTAGTACTTGCTATGAAAGAGTTGTCCCATAGCATTCCATCGCTTATGTGTGTGGATCCCGTACCACCACCTCATTGGTCATTTTCTTGCTGTTGATGGTGTAAATAACAATACATGTAGTTATGTTATGTAGTGACCTCGGTCATTGCAAGTTTCCAATTGAAGCAGAGCATTTACAGCTTGTAGAAATGCTAAGAGATTTATAGATGTTGTTCCACTTGCAATTGATTTATAATTCAACATTTTGAGACACTTCTTAGAGATTTAATATGTTTCCATGTGTGACATTATCAAACCGATACTTCATAGAATTAGACAATGTGATGTAAAATGTCATGCCATGTGATATAACATGATGTCATATGATGGAACATGATAAGTTGTACTAACTTCACATCCAAATTTGTTGTTGTCAACTTAATGCCAACACTTTAAACAAAATAAGAATTCACACCACAAACCCCATGTAGGAATTCAGACCAGATCTGATGCACTGCTGATCATGAACACGCTGCACGACAGGAAGTGTCATGGAAGTTTCCACAGTGGCCAGTTCCCCCAGTGGCTGCCAGCACGTAGTGACTGCTGTTGTTCCATCCAGCTGTCCAGGCATCCCCACCTTCCAGAGGAAGTGGTGGCACTGTGCAAGTGGCACGTCAGTCCATGGAGACTGTGGTGAAGACGGTACAGGGACTGGGGAGTCCAGCACTTGGGGCTTGTTGTCCAGGTCTCGTGTGCCTGTGTGAGGGGAACACTGTCTTTTCAGTGGGCTTGCTGTTGTAGAAGCCTTTCCACTGCAATTCAATGAAGTACATGATTCACAATTCTTTCTGTAGGCACGTTCTGTGTTTCAGTATCACAGCTATGCAGTTTTTATTTGTTTTCAAGCTGTTGTCGTCAATAAGTGATCATGCATGAAGCATATATTGTACATGTATATCTTCAATGATATTTTGCTAATACATTTAATATGAAATTCGTGTGCTATTATCACTGTTTTGTAAACCATGCTATCTAATCAAACTCCTGAAAATTAATTGTATAAAATCAATATTGTAAAAATGAGTGACTTGAGTAGTTATTAATTGTTGTCTTTTACACCTTTAGCAAGACGGGATAGAAGTCTTTTATGGAGAATGTGACTCGCCAGCAAGCCATCACTCAGTAAACAATATCATTAATTCAAATATCGCGTTTGCAGAAAAGAAAGAAGGCCTTTGACTGTAAGGGTTATCTCTCTCTCGTTCTCTCTCTCTCTCTCTCTCTCTCTCTCTCTCTCTCTCTCTCTCTCTCTCCCTCGTTCATTATCTCTTCCCTTCCTCCACCTTTCCCTAGCCTCCCCCCCCCCTCTCTCTCTCTCTCTCTCTCTCTCTCTCTCTCTCTCTCTCTCTCTCTCTCTCTCTCTCTCTTACTTTGCCTCAAGGGCTGAATGTAAGTGTGGTGGAGTGGTATGAGGCATGATGGTAGCAGGGCGCAGGTATGAGACAAAATCGTAGCTGCTTTCCACAACTTTATTTTTCACCCATGGGTACAGAAGCTACTGGCTGGTCGGAGGCCTGATGATAATGGCCTGGACCAACCCAAGACCGTAGTGGCAGTGGTCTCTGTAGACCGTGGTTGCAGTGGCCTCTCTAGTCTTGTGTGCCGTTCCCCCTTAAGAAAGGAATGCACGGACCTCACAGGAGCCAGGGTGTAGATTATTTCCTAGATCCTAAGCCTGGTTCCTGAGTTGTGCTTCCATTTGGCAGAAAAGAGAGATTACTTAAATGACTTCTTACAAACGTTGTCTCATTCAGCATAACACAATGTATTGAATGAATCACATGCCGTCGCAAGTAGCTGTCTTACTTGAGGGAAAACATCAGAGTTATAGTCAAAATGTTACAATTCAGATGCCAGAGTGGGGAGCGGTTCACTAACCGAGGGTCACGCTAATGTAAAGAGTGACTGACAGGGCAGCTGCACCAACAATCAGACCACAGCAGAGGAGGGGTCGCAGAGCGGTCAGCTGGTCAGCTTGTCTTACAGAAAGGATGGGGAAGGGGGGGGGATGTTGGAGGGAGGTCTGACACAGGATTGGGGGTCGGAAGAGACAGAAGCAGGGATATTTCAATAGGGAATGAACACAGTAGATGTACAATACACTTGGTGATAGGTGTACCCTATAATTCACTACCCTTGTAGAATAAAGTTCGTTCGTCCCTTCTCTCTCTCTCTCTCTCTCTCTCTCTCTCTCTCTCTCTCTCTCTCTCTCTCTCTCTCTCTCTGTCTCTCTCTCTGTGTGTGTGTCTCTGTCTCTCACTCTCTCTCTCTCTCTCTCTCTCTCTCTCTCTCTCTCTCTCTCTCTCTCTCTCTCTCTCTCTCTCTCTCTCTCTCTCTCTCTCTCTACAATGTAGTATTTCATGTGAGGAATGGAAAGATTATCGCCCCTTGACTGTGATATAACAAATGATGAGGCTAGCTGTGCCATAGCAAAACTGAAAACTAAAAAGGTAGCAGGGGAAGACAGGATGCTGGCAGAAATGTTCAAATGTACGCCTGAGAGAGTACTAACCATAATTGTTCAATTGTTTAATACTGTGTTGGCAAGGAAGTGTTTTCCAAGAATATGGTCAAAATCAATTATACTTCCTATTTATAAAAGAGGAGACCCCTCTATCCCAGATAATTATAGAGGCATCTCTATCACCAGCATTTTTAGTAAGGTTTTCACATCTGTGATTAGTGACAGGTTACAAGATTGGGCTGAAAGTAACGGTTTAATTGGTGAAGAGCAGGCAGGTTTCAGGAAAGGATATTCGACGATGGATAATATCTTTGTTCTTCATTCTGTCATTCATAGATACCTATCGAGACATAGAAAATTGTATGCCGTGTTTGTAGATTTTAAAAAAGCGTTTGATAGTATAAATAGAAATGTTCTTTGGGAAATCCTTCAAGGTTACGGTATGAAAGGGAGATTACTCCAGATGCTTCAAGCAATGTATTTTGATGTTCAAAGCTGCGTAAGATCCAACGGTCGCTACAGTGACTCATTTGCATATACCCGAGGATTGAAACAGGGGTGTAAAATGAGTCCGATACTTTTTTCTCTTTTAGTGAACTATGTTGCCAAGATTGTGATTAAACATGGGAAGCATGGCATACAGCTTATGCCTGACTCTACGGTCATATATCTGTTGTTGTTCGCAGATGACATTGTTCTTATCTCGGACACAGTTGTGGGACTGCAAAACCAACTAAATCATCTCAAAGAAGCTTCTGACACAGTTGGTCTTCATATATATATATATATAAACAAAAAACAAAAATAATTGTCTTCAGAAGTGGTGGTTATTTAGCGAGCCATGAGAAGTGGTATCCGGGTAGGGGTCGGCTCTCTATTGCGGAGGGCCGCTATTGCGGGATTTTTTTTTAAACAAATGTTCTTAGGCCATTTTGATTCTTTTGTCCTAAAACGCAAAAAAAAATATTTGTTACTTTTTTTGGGAAAAAAACTGAAATTTTTTCGGGTTTTACCGATAGCGCTCAGCCTAGGCTGCACCCGCCACCCCGCCTGACTGACTTAGCCTGTCCGGGGAGTTTCACCTAAACCCGGACGAGTTACTTTTTGTCACTTTTATGTCCAACATCAGCGTCGGGCCCTGGAGTTAGAGCGTAGGGACCACCCGTTGAGAGTCAAACGTGGGATGGAGTTAGAATATAAAGCTTTTTAATAAAAAAGTAACAAATATTTTGTGGGTTTTTTTGCGTTTTAGGACAAAAGAATCAAAATGGCCTGAAGAACTTTTGACCAAAAAAATCCCGCAATAGCGGCCCCCCACAATAGAAAAAAAAACGAAAAAATTTAAAAGTATGGAATAAAAGTAACAAAAATATTATGGGTTTTTAGGCGTTTTAGGACAAAAGAATCAAAATGGCCTAAGAACGTTTGTTTAAAAAAAAATCCCGCAATGGCCCGGGACGCGTTGTCGTCACTTCCGGAGTTATTTGTAGAAGCCACGTGCTTTCAGCCATGTTGGTAGGAGGCGAGCGCTGTCTGCTAAGCTGTGCTACTGGAGACGTGCAACCATGCCTACTTCTTGTTGCGTGAAAAATTGTTTTAACAACCAACAAAAAGAAAAAATTAAGAGGAGTCAAACGCTCCAACTACTTTATACCATCAGAGAAAACCAATCTAGGTCCGATTGTGCAAAGGGTGACCGAAGCTAGACGAAGAGGATGGAAAAAGAATATTTACAGAATAGATCTGACCTTTCGAGACAAACACCCGGCGAGAATCAGCAGACATCTCCCACGAATCCTGCTACGAAGAATCGATAGACTTCCAAAGACCTATAATTCTTTAACTCTTCCAACGTGTACGCCGATGTTCCGAGTACAACAATTAAATATGTCCATGGCACTCGTTGGCGGAGTGTTCCTCCGGATCAAGTTGGTCCTTCGTCAGCTGGTATGGATGGATGGATGGATGGATGGATGGAGTTTTACAGCTTATCAGCCTTTGTAGGCTACGTAAGGCCACCGAGCACAAAAACCACTAGAATAGTTCCGAGTCAGCGCAAATCAAGTCACGATGTACCTAGTTCTTCGCCTCTTACGAATCGCGATGGATGGATGGATGGATTGAGTTTTCGGCATATCAGCCTTTGTAGGCTATGTAAGGCCATCAAGCACGACAATCGCTAGAATCGAGCAAACGGAAATCAAGTCACGATGTACCTAGTTATTCGCCTCTTACGAATCGCGAAGGGAGACGCGGTGGGTCAATTCTTACACACACACACACACACACACACACACCCTAACCCACAGGGAGCGTCAGCTGGTATGGATCGAGCCCGCCGATCACCTCAGTTTTGCTGAGGTAAAATCGACAGGCATCGGGCTTGCAAAAGTCAACGTAACACGTTTTCTTCCTCACAGATATTACCTTAGAAAGAAAAATGTATTAACTAACTCTAATTATTTTATTTAAATAAACCCAGATTTCTCCGTCCCAGGGATAGAACCACGGCACTGCGCCTCGCACATCGTCCAACCCCAAAGCATGCTCGCCCATCTCCGCCTGTCAAAAGACATGGTTTCAACAAGCTAGTAGAGGCTGAGGGGCTGACCGTGTACTCATGCAAGAGGGGAGAGCACTGGGGGGGTAGGCTGGCAGGAACTGATGTGTATATATATATATATATATATATATATATATATATATATATATATATATATATATATTCTAAACAAGTTTGAAGGGTTGGGAAGTTCCTGTAAATATTTTTGGGGGTCTTTTTTGCTTTGGCCCGTCGTAGACGTTTAAACCAAAGCTAACGACACAAGGTTGCAGCCAATATAACATCCCCCCCCCAAAAAAAAAAAATTAAAAAAAAAAAATTACAGGAACTTCCCAACCCTTCAAACTTGTTTAGTCTAATTATTTTAGATGTGGGTCTTGGCACAGCCAGCTTACCATGTCGGAGCAGATAAACAAATAAGAGAAAAGCGAAACGATCACTCGTGCACTGAGTCAAAGATTATAGGTTACACAAAGATAGCTCATGCCGAGCTTTTGCTCTTCAAAGTTACAAGACGCTGCACCTAGCGGCGAGAGTAGGGGTGAATCAAGGAAAGTGTACTCACACCGCTTAGTGACAAGACGGCGAAGAAAGCTGCCTGCTGATTGGAGGATTCTATTCAGAGAACCAATCAGAGGACTGCTTTCGTGTAGATATGGCGTAGATGTCTACGCTTTAGACAACTCAATGGCGGCAGCTCTCTCCAGTTCGCGCAGAAAAAGCTATATTTTGAGATACTAGAAACCCATCCGAAGAAAATGTAAGCCATGAACAGCATTAATTTATCAAAGCTGTATGTTGAATGCATCAAAAGGTATTGAAAGGTCCTACTTTTTAACAATCGAAATGCAGGTCACAGGGCAACGCTTGATCGTAAATCTAATTCTTTGCGGAAGCGGCAACTGAATTCACTTAATCGAATGATTTTCTGGCCGCAAATCACCTTCTTGACAGGTATGTATTGCTTTGCATTTCCAAAAGATATTCCACAGGGGTGTATACGTTGATAAACAAGCTTGCATTCTTAGATAATAATGAAAAATAGATCGTTCCCATTCAAACCCATACCATGTAGATCTAGGTCGAGTTGGATTTCACAACGCCTGCTACAAAAAAAGCCAAAACACCCCCATTATTGCAGCAAATCATTTTATTACACATTACACAGTAAATTTATTCACAAACATGATCGGAACGCATCAGAAACCGTCGATAAACAGGAAGTTTTACATGTCGCTAAGAGGTGTGATTACCTTTCCTTGATTCACCAATAGCTCTAGCCGCTTGGGGCACAACGTGTCTCGATCCTCACAACAATAAGCTAATGAACTATCTTTGTGTAACCTATAATCTTTGACTGAGTTTTGATGCGTGACCGGGACACTCCCCGCAGTATGTTTTGTTTGCTTTGTATGTAAGGTTTTAGCACTAGCTGTAGGTGTAAAAATGGTCAGTTATTAATATAATTGGTGAATTTAGTTGTCATGAAACTTTGTTTTGTGCTTTAATGCCATTTTCTTGTCATAATCTTACACTTTACATTACGCCGAATGCGGGCAAGTTGATCATGCACTCATCGACTATGATTGTGAATTTTCTGTCCTCGCCTGACCACGGAAACGAAATAGTCAATCAAGCCAGAACTAAACAGTTATCTGCTGCCACTCATTCGAGCATTACATGAAACATTATATCACACTAGCTCCATCGTCTGCTGGCGTAGTGGCTACGGTTCAATCGTGCTCGTCTGCTAGGTATGTACGGTGTGGTTTGTTTACTTCTCTTCTGTGGGTTTTGTGAATTTTCTGTCCTCGCCTGACCAGGGAAACGAAATAGTCAATTCAAGCCAGAACTAACAGTTATCTGCTGCCACTCATTCGAGCATTACATGAAACATTATATCACACTAGCTCGATCGTCTGCTGG
>JAWQFJ010012897.1:0-38505 GCA_034096865.1 Theodoxus fluviatilis | reverse complement strand
TCGCCATCGGGACCCTGTCGCTTTCAAGGCTACAGAGACCTTTGTCATCAAGGCTGTCCAAGGTGAAGCTTTCGCTACAGAGATTCAGTGTCTCCGCAAGGGATCTGTCCTGCCCAAGACCAGCCCTATCTCTTCCCTCTCACCTATCCTGGATGAAGAAGGGCTGCTCCGTGTCGGAGGGAGGCTGGATAAAGCAAAGGACACGGTAGGCTTTCAGAGCGCTCACCCAGTCGTTCTGCCCAGAAAGCATCATCTGTCGAACCTTCTCGTTCGACATTACCATGAAGAAGTCAAGCATCAAGGTCGTCACTTCACCGAAGGCGCACTTCGTTCCCACGGTTTCTGGATTGTAGGAGCCAAACGTCTCGTCGCCTCGGTTATTCACCACTGCTTTCAGTGCCGACGCCTCAGGGGAAAACCAGCTCATCAGCACATGGCTTCGCTCCCTGCTGACAGAGTAAACCCATCCGCCCCATTCTCCCATGTTGGTGTGGACGTCTTTGGGCCGTGGTCCATCGTGGCTAGGAAGACAAGAGGAGGCTTGGCACACGCAAAACGTTGGGCTGTCATTTTTACGTGCATGGCCATCCGAGCAATTCACATTGAGGTCGTTGAAGATATGAGCAGCTCATCCTTTGTAAATGCCCTGAGGCGATTCGTCGCTCTAAGAGGACCAGTGACAGAACTACGGTCAGACCGTGGAACAAATTTTGTAGGTGCTGCAGGAGAACTTGGCATAAACTCTGAGTTCGTCGAAGACGTGAACAAGCACCTTACACAGTCACGAATTACATGGAAGTTCAATCCACCCCATGCTTCTCACATGGGTGGTTCTTGGGAGCGAATGATAGGAGTCGTGAGGAGAATCCTTGACTCAATGCTCCAAGATCAAAGACGGAAAGCTCTGACACATGAAGTTTTGTGCACCCTCATGGCTGAGGTGTGTGCCATTGTCAATGCCAGACCAATCACTCCCATCCTCCATGACTCTGATTCCCCTCTCGTTCTTACCCCGTCCATGTTACTGAACATGAAATGTGGCCAAGATCAAGTTCCCTTTGACTCTGCTGACATCAAGGACATCTACAAGAGTCAGTGGAGACACGTACAACATCTCTCAAACGTGTTTTGGAAACACTGGAAAGGAGAGTATTTGCAGTCCTTGCAGCAGAGAAGAAAATGGAGAAATGTGCAAATGAATTTGGAGGAAGGCAGTCTTGTTCTTCTTCAAGACACAGAGACCCACAGGAATGACTGGCCCATCGGTGTAGTCGTGCGCACTTTCCCGAGTGATGACTCTTTGGTTCGTTCTGTTGAGATTCGAGTGATGAAAGATCAGAAGCCGGTAACCTATTTCAGACCCATCACACAACTTGTGCCATTGTAGACTGTGGAGGACATTTGTGCATTGCCTCTTGGCAAACCTAACTGTTCTGGTGAGACCGATGACAGTATTATCTTACAACCAGGTTTCCCTTTAGCGGGGCTTCTTGATATTATCTTCATGTTAGCCTTTAGATTTCTAATGATAGTAAACTTTTCATTTTCGGAGACCTCGATATTGTTTGTGTTAGATAGTTAGATAGTTTAGCACGTTTGCTGAATACGAGTCAAATGATTCGCTGATTCTGGAACTTTCATTATAATTGAAGGTTTACATAGTGATATCGGAACCCGATATCAGATGGGGAGTGTTCCGTCTCCGGAATATATTCCGCATTTTCATGTTTCGTAGTTCGTTTGTATTTTAAGATGGTTTTGTAGTTCTCCGCGCCTCCCGCCAATGACGTCGTTAGTTTGGCGGGAGATGATCTTGTACCTGGTTCTGATTGGACAATATGATGTCCGACGCATTGTGCTATTGTGACGTATATAGTCTGAAAACATATATATACCCCTTAGATTGTGAGTCATGCGCGCGTGAAATTTATTTTTACTGGACAGCCTCTCGCAAGGAATCGCGCCCTGTTCCTAGATAAAATGATAGATAGAGTCATACTTAGATAAAAATAACCAAAAGGATCCCTTTCTGCAGGGGAATTAGATATAATATAGAAAGAGAGAAAGAGTTCCAGACCTGGGTGTCTTTGTAACTCCATAAGTGTAAACCAACGTGCATAACCGTTGTTGTATCGGTTGAAAAACGTTCACTCAACCTTACCACCGACCATCAGTCCACATAAGTTTTCACTGTTCTGCCTTTGTTCTCAAAACAGGATGAGAGTGCAGAGAGTGTCACCGAACACATCATCAAGCACGCCGGACCAATAATCTGGGTCAGATCATTTTATTTGCAGAACGCCACTACAGCACTATGACATACAAGATGACGATAGCGTCCATGCCGTTCTGCAAATAAAATGATCTGACCCAGATTATTGGTCCGTTGTGCTTGATGATGTGTTCGGTGACGGAAGCGGCTTAGGGGAGACCGTTAGTGTCAACCATCAGTCGGTGACCTTTGACCGCATCCGCCACTCCGCCTGACTGACTTCGCACGCCCTGGGGAGTTATGCTAAGATCCGGCCGCATTAATGTATCTGCGTTTTGTGACAAACGTCTTGCTCGGCGGTACTGTACTCCATGCACCTTAACGGTGCGCGTGATTTGGGTGTAATCTTAAGCTAAACGACGTTTATTGGCAGTATTACACCCGAATCACGCGGAACACAGAATTTGCGCAGCTGAGTGCGAGCTGGAGGCAAAATCTGGGTCACATGGCGGCGTCTATTTTCAAGGCTCGTGATTGGCTGAGAGCGATACAACCTCCGATATCAGAGAGCTACTTCCGGCTGACGGTTGACACTAACCCTGCGTTCCGTTGACTCTGCTTCATCTCTGCTACGGTGTAGCAGGGTCACGAGTTTCGATTGGTCGGTTTCTTTAATTACTTGTAAAGCACGTTACCATTAAAAGTAGAGGGTTTTGGAGGCCCTGTAACGTTCCAAAGTATGAACCGTTCCAAAGTATGAACCGGAAATCGTCGCAGAGTTATCTGCCCGGTACTCTTAATAATTCGACTCTAATAAGAGACGGCACCCGCCACTCCGCCTGACTGACTTGGCAAACCCGGGGAGTTATGCTAAGATCCGGCCGCGTAAATATATCTGCGTTTTGTGACAAACGTCTTGCTCGGCGGTACTGTACTCCATGCACCTTAACGGTGCGCGTGATTCGGGTGTAATCTTAAGCTAAACGACGTTTATTGGCGCTGCTGAAATGGTCGAAGTCGGAAACATTCAGAACGTCGTTTAGCTTAAGATTACACCCGAATCACGCGCACCGTTAAGGTGCATGGAGTACAGTACCGCCGAGCAAGACGTTTGTCACAAAACGCAGATATATTAACGCGGCCGGATCTTAGCATAACTCCCCGGGCGTGCCAAATCAGTCAACGGTCGCGTTTTATAAAACCAGACTACAAATAGACTACAGGGAGGTGACTCCCATATTATTTCCGGCAGTGGAGACGGCTTTTCACGGGAAAAACTTTTTTGAACGCTACATTATGTGTTAAACGACACAAATGCACCAAAAACACAAAAACTCGTAAAGCAACTAGTGCGTCGTTAGTCGGGATATATTCCATGCGAAGAACAGGTGCAGGAGCGGTAAATCGCATAAAGAGAGAGCCGGGCAGATAACTCTGCGACGATTTCCGGTTCATACTTTGGAACGGTTCATACTTTGGAACGTTACAGGCCCTCTTTGGATACATGGATCCCCTAAATAATTTCACATTCATTTATATCCCTCTTCATCGAATAGACAGCTTAATAAAAGCATTAGGGTTGAAAATCCATTAATAACAAAAGGGAGGTAACCATCACTAGTCAGAGAGGAAGGTCAAGGGAATCCAAACATGTGTGTCGTCTGCTAAATCGTTACACTCATGGGTATAAATGCCGACGTTTACTACAAATATCAAACCAAGACATACGATCCACTCTGCCACGGCGATGAGAGCACGAAAACATTTATTTCTTCAAAATGTGACAGCAATCGGCACGTTTGCCACTTCCATGGTGTGTAAACTCCATGGTTCGAAGCATGTTTACCGTGCAAGTCTGTGGAGTGACTTCCAATTAGTTGTGTTTAGTATGAGCCAATCAAATGCGGCTACGAGTTCTGTAGTTTCATCGTTGCTAGGCACAGCAAGTGGCGCACTCTAGTGTGAAGCATTTAGAGCGCCTTCTGAGATGCTCTAGCTGCTGCGCGACCTTGACAGGAAGCTGACCTCTGCCACTGGGTGAAACGTCACCAAAGATTGTGTATGAATGATTTTCGACTCTAATACTTGTATTAAGTCGTTTCTTCGATCAAGAGTGATAAATTTGAGTGTGAAATAATATTGGGGATTCGTGTATTCAAAGAGGGCCTCCAAAACCCTCTACTTTTAATGGTAACGTGCTTTAAAAATAATTAAAGAAACCGACCAATCGAAACTCGTGACCCTGCTACACCGTAGCAGAGATGAAGCAGAGTCAACGGAACGCAGGGCATCGGTCTCCCCTAAGCATGTAGCGTGGAAAATAGTGACCCGTGGAAAACAGTTACCGGAAGTCATCGCAGAGTTATCTGCTCGGGACGTGCTGAAAATTCAACTCTATAAAGAGACGGCACCCGCCACTCCGCCTGACTGACTTGGCACACCCGGGGAGTTATGCTAAGATCCGGCCGCGTTAATATATCTGCGTTTTGTGACAAGCGTCTTGCTCGGCGGTACTGTACTCCATGCACCTTAACGGTGCGCGTGATTCGGGTGTAATCTTAAGATAAACGACGTTTATTGGCGCTGCTGAAATGGTCGAAGTCGGAAATATTTGGAACGTCGTTTAGCTTAAGATTACACCCGAATCACGCGCACTGTTAAGGTGCATGGAGTACAGTACCGCCGAGCAAGACGTTTGTCACAAAACGCAGATATATTAACGCGGCCGGATCTTAGCATAACTCCCCGGGCGTGCCAAATCAGTCAACGGTCGCGTTTTATAAAACCAGACTACAAATAGACTACAGGGAGGTGACTCCCATATTATTTCCGGCAGGGGAGACGGCTTTTCACGGGAAAAAACTTTTTTGAACGCTACATTATGTGTTAAACGACACAAATGCACCAAAAACACAAAAACTCGTAAAGCAACTAATGCGTCGTTTGTCGGGATATATTCCATGCGAAGAACAGGTGCAGGAGCGGTAAATCGCATAAAGAGAGAGCCGAGCAAATAACTCTGCGATGACTTCTGGTAACTGTTTTCCACGGGTCACTATTTTCCACGCTACAAAGCCGCGTGTTTCGGTGACACACACCAAAGATTATAGGTAACCTATAATCTTTGGTGACACTCTCTGCACTCTCATCCTGTTTTGAGAACAAAGGCAGAACAGCTCGGCTCTCTCTTTTATGCGATTTACCGCTCCTGCACCTGTTCTTCGCGTGGAATATTATATATCCCGACAAACGACGCATTAGTTGCTTTACGAGTTCTTTTGTGCATCTGTGTAGTTTAACACATAATGTAGCGTGCAAAAAGTTTTTCCTCGTGCAAAGCCGTCTCCCCTGCCGGAAATAGTATGGGAGTCACTTCCCTGTAGTCTATTTTTAGTCTGGTTTTATAAAATGCGACCGACCGACGATGTCGAATGTCCGCCGGAAGTGTTCATTCAACACAACCGATTTGAACTGCGAGCTGCGAGATTTTGAAATTGTCTTGAATTGAATTTGTCTCTGATTAATTTATTTACCGGGTGTGAGAGTGTTTCTTCTTGTCGAGCGACAAGCAAGTTTGAAGCTGAACTAGCCGGAGCTGTTTTTTGAAAGTGTCTGGATTTGAATTTTGAAGCAGATTTGAACTGCGAGCTGCGATATTTTGAAATTGTCTTGATAAATACATGGACATGATAAATATTTGTCTCTGAGGGTATTTCTTCTCGTATTGATTTGGATTTCTCTCTGATTAAATCATTTTAAATAAATCTTCCATTATGAAAGGCCAACGCTCGGCAGATAAAGTAGAACAAATTAGAGAACAAATTAGAACGTATTTACTGACTAAAAAGTTTGATTCCTCCCTTCCCAAGGCTGCAAGAGCAAATGTGCGCAAACAAGCGAAGCACTATCGTCTGAAAGGTAAATCATACAATTATTTTTTTCGTCTAAGATTTAATAATCGTTCTTGATTCGCGCTGGTTATTTCAGAGAAGATTAATTTGCGCAGTTGAATTGCGATTTTGATTGTTTAGCCGCTTGGATACGTTTGAATAATGTGTGACACTATGTGTGATGCTCTAGTTGCGAACCAAGGACTACTAAAGTCCTTGATTCTGCATGAATAAAAATTAATTGTAAAAACAAAAAGTTAGACAAGTCGAAGCCCATGATGATGACACCCATGGAAGTAAGTTAGTAACCCATTCCACGTGACCTCACTCATAAAATGAAATGTACCTCTATCTTTGAAGTTGTTTATATTCTTCAGTGTAAGTGCTGTGCAACTCGTAGGAGCAGTGACTTGCTGTTAGTGCCCTGCATGTTTAGAAAGGTTTATATCTTATCTTAGTAAACTCTGTATGTTTTAAAAATAGAAGAAGCCAGATTGAACATTAACCACAATATCCTTAAAGTTTCACCTGTAGAGCAAAACATATTTTAACCTGTAAATAAAATTTGAATAGTGGATTTCCCAGTGTTGATTAGGCACGGAAGAAGGGACTACACAATTTGTATATTATCAGGGATTTCTTCTTGACTTTTAATTTGTTTTGCAATAATGCCAAAGAAAAGGTTTGGGTTTGCAGAAAATGTTAGAGTTGATCAGGTTACAGTGACCACACCTATTAATTTTTAAGCCTAATTGTGAATCTTGCAATTTTACAGGTGAAGAATTGTTTCTAATGAAGGGTGGCAAGGAGAGAAGAGTGGTGGAGTCCCTTGATGAAAGGAAGGAGCTGCTCCGATACTTCCATGCTAGAGATGAAGGGGGACATAGTGGCGTTAATGTCACTCGTAAGAAGCTAGCGGCTTGCTTCTTTTGGGAGCGCATGGAAGTGGATGTCAAAACCTTTGTGAGTTTTGTAATATAATAGATTTTCATATGAGGAGGTTAACAATGATAGATCATTACCTTGATTATCTTCTTGTAAATAAATGTTCACGGTTTTTAACAATCACAATATCTCACCTTCAGGCTGGCAGTTCTGGTGTGATTGCTTCCTTAAGTTTTCACTTTGCATAGTTCACTTTTTGTAAAGAATCTGTTTTGCCAGGGAAAGTAAGTGCAAGAGCAACACGGTTCAGAACAGAATGTGTGACAAACCAAAGGCAGGGTTTGTCAAATCCCTTTTCCCGTTCAAAAACATGGCTGTACTGAAACCTGAATGGTAATTTATAGAAATGCTTGAAACGCTGGTTGAATCTGCCATAGAGAATTTTAAGCAAAGAAATAGTTACAAGTACACACAAAATGTGACAGAACCTTATCATTTTGTGGTTTCAGATCTCAACATGCACATGCCAGAGGGTGAAACATCTAAAGGTGGAACAGCCTGAGCTCCAGCACATAAGAGTATCAGAGACCCTGGAGCTTGTGGGGATGGACTTAATTGGTACAGTTTGCCTTGATATCTCATACTACTACTAATAAGTACCATGTTGTCGTTTATTTTATTTCTCAGGTCCGTATAAATTGACCCTCTCTATCTCCTTACCTGGGTTGAGGGTATGAAATGACCCTCTCTATCTCCTTACCTGGGTTGAGGGTATGAATTGACCCTCTCTATCTCCTTACCTGGGTTGAGGGTATGAAATGACCCTCTCTATCTCCTTACCTGGGTTGAGGGTATGAATTGACCCTCTCTATCTCCTTACCTGGGTTGAGGGTATGAATTGACCCTCTCTATCTCCTTACCTGGGTTGAGGGTATGAATTGACCCTCTCTATCTCCTTACCTGGGTTGAGGGTATGAATTGACCCTCTCTATCTCCTTACCTGGGTTGAGGGTATGAATTGACCCTCTCTATCTCCTTACCTGGGTTGAGGGTATGAATTGACCCTCTCTATGTCCTTACCTGGGTTGAGGGTATGAATTGACCCTCTCTATCTCCTTACCTGGGTTGAGGGTATGAATTGACCCTCTCTATCTCCTTACATGGGTTGAGGGTATGAATTGACCCTCTCTATCTCCTTACCTGGGTTGAGGGTATGAATTGACCCTCTCTATCTCCTTACCTGGGTTGAGGGTATGAATTGACCCTCTCTATCTACTTACATGGGTTGAGGGTATGAATTGACCCTCTCTATCTACTTACATGGGTTGAGGGTATGAATTGACCCTCTCTATCTACTTACATGGGTTGAGGGTATGAATTGACCCTCTCTATCTACTTACATGGGTTGAGGGTATGAATTGACCCTCTCTATCTCCTTACCTGGGTTGAGGGTATGAATTGACCCTCTCTATCTCCTTACCTGGGTTGAGGGTATGAATTGACCCTCTCTATCTCCTTACCTGGGTTGAGGGTATGAATTGACCCTCTCTATCTACTTACCTGGGTTGAGGGTATGAATTGACCCTCTCTATCTACTTACATGGGTTGAGGGTATGAATTGACCCTCTCTATCTACTTACATGGGTTGAGGGTATGAATTGACCCTCTCTATCTCCTTACCTGGGTTGAGGGTATGAAATGACCCTTTCTATCTCCTTACATGGGTTGAGGGTATGAAATGACCCTCTCTATCTCCTTACATGGGTTGAGGGTATGAATTGACCCTCTCTATCTCCTTACATGGGTTGAGGGTATGAATTGACCCTCTCTATCTCCTTACATGATTTGTAAGAGGCAAACAACTAGGGAAATTCTGACTTGACTTGCTCTTTTTCTAACCAGCTCTAATGTTTTTTTTTTTTTAATCAGTGGCATTACATAGCTTACTTAAAATGGCCGATAGACTGCAATACTCCATTCACTCACTCACTCACTCACTCACTCACTCACTCACTCACTCACTCACTCACTCACTCACTCACTCACTCACTCACTCACTCACTCACTCACTCACTCACTCACTCACTCACTCACTCACTCACTCACTCACTCACTCACTCACTCACTCACTCATACATTCTGCTTTCTATCATTCTTGCACCAAATTAATCCTCTAGTTTTGTTTTTTGTAATGATACTAAAAAATCTTCAAATCTGACTGTATGGACCTTTTATTGGATCAGGTCACAAATGTACACTCAGATTTTTGACTCATATGCGAAGCAAAAGTGAGTCTATGTACTCACCCGTGTCGTCCGTCCGTCCGTCCGGGCGTAAAAAACTTAAACGTTGGATTTTTCTCAGAGACTATTAAGTCTATCAACACCCAATTTGGCATGATGGTGTATGATGACAAGGCCTCAAAAAACATACATAGTGACTTGACCTTGCTTCAAGGTCAAGGTCGCAGGAGCCATAAATGTTGTCTAAAAAACAGCCATTTTTAACATTTTCTCAATTTTCTCTGAAGTTTTTGAGATTGGATACCTCACCTATACATGGTATATAGGGCAAAGTAAGCCCTATTTTTTGATACCAGTTTGGTTGACCTTGCTTCAAGGTCAAGGTCACAGGTGCTCTTCAAAGTTGGATTGTATACATATTTTGAAGTGACCTTGACCCTGAACTATGGAAGATAACTGTTTCAAACTTAATAATTATGTGGGGCACATGTTATACTTTCATCATGAGACACATTTGGTCACATATCATCAAGGTCAAGGTCACTTTGACCCTTATGAAATGTGACCAAAATGGGGTAGTGAACCACTAAAAGTGACCATATCTCATGGTAGAAAGAGCCAATAAGCACCATTGTGCTTCCTATGTCTTGAATTAACTGCTTTGTGTTGCATGACCTTGAATGACCTTGACCTTGGGTCAAGGCCACATGTATTTTGGTAGGAAAAATGTGTAAAGCATTCCTTAGTTTAGTGTATGATGTCATTGCTAGGTGTAGTTGATTGGCCTTGACCTTGAAGGTCACCTGAAGGTCAAGGTCATGTAACGGTCTAGGTCAAGCATGTGAGTCGTATGGGCTTTGCCCTTCTTGTTTTTACATCAACCCGTCATAGGAAATGCACTGAATCATTTTGAGTTTCACACTCAACATTTGAGAGGTACAGCCACCTTCATTGTTCGTCTTAAAAAAGCAAATGTGAACTGTTGTTGAGTCACGATGGTTATGGAACCGGATCTCTTCTCGTGGGAACACTGTCAATTTTGTACTGCAATGCAACCACTGTATGAAAAACCACACACATGCACACTCTCTCTCTCTCTATCACACACACACTCACACACACACACACACACACACACACACACACACACACACACACACACACACACACACACACACTCTCTCTCTCTCTCTCTCTCTCTATCTCTCTCTCTAACATATACACACACTCGCTCCTCTCTCTCTCTCTCTCTCTCTCTCTCTCTCTCTCTCTCTCTCTCTCTCTCTCTCTCTCTCTCTCTCTCTCTCTCTCTCTCTCTCTCTCTCTCTCTCTCTCTCTCGTTACTTCAAGTTCCATATTTAAAGTTTGCTTCTCTGGTTCACTCTCTACCCATTTTAGTATGGTTAAGAAGTTGTACATGTATAATTCTTGCGATAATTATATTGACTCTCTCTCTCTCTCTCTCTCTCTCTCTCTCTCTCTCTCTCTCTCTCTCTCTCTCTCTCTCTCTCTCTCTCTCTCTCTCTCTCTCTCTCTCTCTCTCTCTCTCTCTCTCTCTCTCTCTCTCTCTCTCTCTCTCTCTCTCTCTCTCTCTCTCTCTCTCTCCCTCCCTCTCTCTCTCTCCCTCACTCCCCCCCCCCCCCCCTCTCTCTCCAACCCACCCACCCTCTAACTCTCATTCTCTCTTCCCTTCCTCCCCTTTTCTCTCACACACACACACACACACACACACACACACACACACACACACACACACACACACCCCCCTCCCCACTGTTCGTTCTCTTTTTGAACGGTCAAGTTTACATTTGAAGAGTGAAAAAAAAACCTTTAAAGTTTATGCGTTAATTTTGCTTCCTGAACTGCCCCACGTCGCATTCGCCCGTTTCCTCCAGAAACTGTCGTGAGGAGTGTGAATACAGAGAAAATACAGAGATTTAATTTTTTTCAATGCTGCTTTTCGATGCCGACAGTTTCATCCGTAACAATGACACTGGTTTTATCACAACAAAATGTTTAACTATAATAATAAACATAATTATAAGCGAATTATACGACTCTTATCAATGATGAACAAGGGACGTAAATCGCTTATCCCCTTAGACGTCTTTAACAAATGCTAAATATTAGTACGTTTTGTGCACAATACATGTAAATTTTGTTTAACCAAAATAGGTCGCAGTATACGAAATATTTCTTAAATCTCTTAAGGTTTTGCCGTCTCTTTTTAGAGTGGAATTCTCAGCACGTCCCTCGCAGATAACTCTGCAATGACTTCCGGATAAAGTTTTCGCTGGGAGTAACTTTTCGTCACT
Source organism: Theodoxus fluviatilis (assembly GCA_034096865.1). Lineage (NCBI taxonomy): Eukaryota > Metazoa > Mollusca > Gastropoda > Cycloneritida > Neritidae > Theodoxus > Theodoxus fluviatilis. The sequence continues at coordinate 26,960 of JAWQFJ010012897.1, read as the reverse complement.
ACAAGGCCTATGTATCGCGAAACTTTCTTGCGAAGGGACATAACACAGGATGATAGGAGAAAGAAGATAGAAGTTATCTCCCTTGCTTACACGATCTTTGTTGAAAGCAAAGATTTTAGGTTACACAAAGATAGTTCATTAGCTCATTGTTGTGAGGATCGAGACACGTTGCGCCCCAAGCGGCAAGAACTATGGGGAAGTAAGCGGTTTGAGACCCAGACCAAGGGTGTAAGTCGCTATAAAAAACCACACCTTTACCTTTACCTTTTAAGTAATCACACCGCTTAGAGACATGTAAAACTGCTTGTTTGTCGACGCGTTTCTGATGCGTTCCGATCATGTTTGTGAATACATTTACGGTGTAATGTGTAATAAAATGATTTGCTGCAATAATGGGGGCGTTTTGGCTTTGTTTTTTGTAGCAGGCGTTGTGAAATCGAAATATTTGGTTCATTGAAATGGATGCTTCTGCGCATGTGCGTGAGCCTATAGTCCGTTTAAACATTGCTCGATTCGATTGCGTTCGTCTGCTTGCCACCTAGGTACATACGGTGAGGTTTGTTTTCTTATCTTCTGTAGGTATTGTGCACAAAGTATACGTTAAAACAGTCTAATATGACTATTTTCGATTAGTTTTTAATCTAATTAATATTTTTGCATGCTTTAACGCGGCCGGGTCTTTGGCATAACTCCCCGGGCGTGCGAAGTCAGTAGGGTCTGCACTGACAGAGCAATGTTTAAATGGACTATAGGCTCACGCACATGCGCAGAAGCATCCATTTCAATGAACCAAATATTTTTCGATTTCACAACGCCTGCTACAAAAAACAAAGCCAAAACGCCCCCATTATTGCAGCAAATCATTTTATTACACATTACACCGTAAATGTATTCACAAACATGATCGGAACGCATCAGAAACGCGTCGACAAACAAGCAGTTTTACATGTCTCTAAGCGCTGTGATTACTTCCCCATAGTTCTTGCCGCTTGGTGCGCTGCGTTTCCGAGCGTCTTGTAACTTTATATAGCAAAAGCTCCACATGAGCTATCTTTGTGTAACCTATAATCTTTGTTGAAAGTGAAATAACGGAGTCGTTTTCATTAGTTATCGGTAAATTGTATTTCAATTTAATTTAATGTACATATGTATATGCTGACAAATTTTGTGAAATAAAAACTTTCGAAGGTAATTTTTTTTTCCTTTTTTCGAGAGGGAGAGAGTGACTGACGCGAGGGTTTTGAAGCACTTTGGACTGGGGCAGGCAAAGGGGGCGTATTTGGGGGAATTTGGGTATATATAATTGCGGTAAATAGTAGTACCGGGCGAAAGTGGCTGTTGTAAAGTGCCTGTCGTGCTCTGCCCAGCAGCAGTAACTGAGTAAGTCATAGTATTTACTAATGTAATGATGTAACCTACACTGCCATTGGTTTCCTTCTCCTTCCATGGACACTGTAGTCTTTTAATTCCCTCCAGCATCGTATGTTCTGGTTTTTACAAAGCTTTATTCAGGGCGAGTCGAGTAGTGTGGCAAATTCCGGATGAGCTGTCGGAGGTTGCAGGTTATAGTCGAAGTGATTTATAACGATGCTCACATGTTTTGGAGTCTAACGTGTGGTTGGCAGGTGGCATTAATTTTTGTCCCAAACCTTCAACTAATTAAATGTATGAAAATATACATTAAGAGTAACAGAATAAACGAATTGAGGACATCAATAACAAATTACATATATATATATTTATTAATTTTTTTACCATGAAACTCAATCTTTTAAACAAATTTTATTTATTATGGTTAATTTCCATGCTTTGTGGGCTTTAAGCCCCAGGAGGTTGGGGCATTATGCCCTATCCCAAATATTTATTTGGGTAAGTTTTATCCCGTTGGAAACATAGAAAATAACTATAGTTATTAAAGAAATGTGTAGATAGAATCACACAATAGGAAAAGAAAAAAAAATCATAAATCTACTTTTGATGTAAATTGTTCAGACAAAGCACAAAATCAGGACAAAATGATGATGCAGCCCTGACGCCCCATTGGTAGCCACTGATAGCACAAGTCCAACCCTGGCTGTATTACTAGAGTAACACTGGAAGCCCAGCTGTTCTTAGTTCCTGCCAATTAGTGAATTACTCAATTGGGGGAATCATCCAGCAACTAGAGCCCTATGTTATGTTTGAAATTATAACCAAACAAGTGTAGAAACCAAAAACTCTTTTAAAACTTCACGATAAATTTTGCACCCCCAAAAAATGTTAACTGGTTTAAAATGATAAAACTTTATTAGAGCTCAAAGATAAGCTATTTGCCTCAGATTTGAAACTCTTATGGTGTCTTGAGCCCATTGATAAAAATAAACAGAACCCACAGACCATAGCAAAGCCACCCTTCCTTCTTCACTTTTTGATGATGTAGGGCAATCCAACACGCTGCATGTAATACCATTCATCAAACAAAGTGTATGGTTTCCTCTGATTTGTGTGTACTTATAACAGGGAAATACTTGGTGCCAGAGTTAACTATGGATGGACTCATAGGTTGAAATTCCTTGGGTTAAGATTCAAATCTGGCATAATGGTTCAATGTTTTGGCAATTGTGCAATATAATTGGGTGATATGTTTTAGATCTTGGTTTGGATGACTTCATTGTTTTCATTATTGCATTTTCACTATCATTGTCATCATCATCGTCGTCGTCGTCGTCATCATCATCATCATCATCATCATCATCATCATCATCATCATCATCATCATCATCATCATCAGTGCAGCGTTAATTTTTCAGAAATGGCAGGCAAGGTGGTGGACGTGGATGAGATGATGAACACGGTTCTTGTGTGCGACACCTGCACAGAGCCTTTTGACTCCACCAACCGGGTTCCTCGGCTGCTGCCTTGCCGACACTCTTTCTGCACTCCATGCCTGGAAACTTACAGCAAGGGAGGTAACTTCAACTGCCCCACTTGCCGCCACCCCATCACCCTGAATGGATCTCCAGCAGCCTCACTTCCGAGAGACATCATTTCCCTGAAAGTGGTGGACTACCTCACCATGAAGGCTGCACCTAGAGCAATCCCTTGCCACGACTGTCCTGACCACAGCACTGCCAATTTCCGCTGCCTCACCTGTGGCCTGAGCATGTGTGAGGAGTGCAGACGCGCACATGTTCGTGTTCCTCAAACACGAAACCACCAGATTCGAGCCATCTCAGAGCTGCTAGCCTCTCCCAGGGACTTCCTGCAGGAGGTGGAGATGTGCAGTCGTCACCCTGGCTTGACCTTGAACCTGTATTGCAGCAGCCCAGCCTGCAAGACCGCGCTCTGCACCACCTGTGCCATGGTTGGCCATCCCCAGGACAGACACACTGTGGAGGAAATATCCGAAGTCTATAAGAAAGCTGGAGCTGAGGTGGCTGACCTGAAGACTTCCCTGAAGCAGGAGGAGATGAAGTGCCACGATGCCTCTGCAGAGGTATGTAGCAAGTTGGAAACTGTGGAAGCCTGCACAGCCAAGGCAACAGAGAGCATCAATGCCGGTGTGAACATCATAAAAAAGGCTCTCAAGCGGCGTAGGTGAGTTGTGAGGATAAGGCATGAGATCTGTGATATTGTTTTCTTGTAAGTTGTAGTAGTCATAGGTATGATGACAGTGCTTTCATTTAGAAGCAGAAGGAATATTCCTGTAAATTCTGTAAAGAAAGTCTACACTAAGACTTAATTAACAATTTTGAAATGAACAGAATTTGCTAAGCCACAGAATGCTAAGTATGAAATGAATGAATGACAATGAACCTTGCCATCATAATGAATAGGGTGGTAGGCTTGAATGGGCCACGTTAGTTTATCATTTCAGAAAGGTAAAAATGTCTCAATCTATTCGCTTTGGTTGTTTGGTACACTTTCTTGTGAAGAATGTACAGATCAGACCACAGTTTTGGAGCAGAATAAAGTGAATGGTGTGAATGAACCCAGCTTTTAAAAAAGGGTGTGACTTTTTCAATAATTAAAAATAGTAATGTACACTATAGATTTGAAAGGCTTAGCATTGATACTAATTAGGATGATATATGAAATATCTGTAAATAAAATGACAATGTCAGAAAAATATTTTCTAAACAAAATTTACCCTGCTGTGAGATGAAGCTTATACAGATGTTATCACTGTTCATAACTCATCTGGGCCCGTATTCACAACGGCGATTTATCTTTTTAACACTCGATTTATCCCCTAGCCCCGCGTTATCTCGATCGGTTAGATAAGGTACGCTCGTCAGAGGATCCTAGGTTGCGCTTTGCTATATATACTGGTTTCCAGCCAAGGGAGAGCGGAACAGGCAGTTGGAATCGTCTGAGTTTAGAGATAAATCGGAGTTAAAATAAATCGCCGTTGTGAATACGGGCCCTGGACATAATGTTCTTGCACAAATGCCAATAAGTTTGAGGTTCAAAGCAGAGAGTCCAATATGTACCTGCCTATTGCCTTCAATTGGCAAAATGATGATGATGATGATGTTAATGATGATGTTAACCCTATCTGTGTCAGGCCATTGTTCCCCAAATGTCACAGCATTTTTGCTGTAAATGGGTAGGTCTCAATATGATGCAATGATACCACAACAAATAAAGAAAGACCCAACAAACTATATCTATTCTGAAAGCTCTGATAATGAGCAATTTATTTATGGGTCCTTCCAAAAAGCTGGGACCAATTGTGTGACATGAGTGGTAAAAAACCAAATGAGCTGAAATGCTTATTTTTGTGTTGCATATGATAAAACTGTGTTTGAGTGACAATAAAACCTAAATATGAAGATAAGTTTGTGATTGGTGTTCAAGCGGCAGACAGTTGAATGCGCCCAGTCTGCGAAATGTCTATTGTAACGTGGAAACCAAACGACAATAAATAAACAACAAATGTCCTGTTTAAAATTGTCAAAATGATTCAGTTCTGTTTAACATTCACTAAATAACAGCAAATACACAAGAAAATTTGACAATGCAACTTATTTTAATACAGTACTATGATGTTTAACTTGAACGTACCAAATCATGCCGTAAACATTTACAAAAGTTTTTTTCTAACCTCAAAGGAAAAAAAAAAATGCAACCATACACTATACAGTGAAATAATGTGTATTGCTGAATATAATTACCTAGCACAAAGACAAATTAAAAATTCTAATACAATAATTCTATTTCAGATTTTTTTAAAAGTGATGTCTATTGTAACACAGAAACCAAACAAACGACAAAAATCTTAATTGCGTTCTTCTGATCAGTTTTGATTCTACTTTAAAACCAACACATTTTCTACTGTATAAAGAATGTTTTGAATACATAAAAACATGGAACAAGGGAATTCTATGCCATAAGTTACCTATGTTTCATGGTGTAAAATATGTCTTGCGTAACGCAGAAACTTAAAAGTTCAGTTCAGTTCAGTTGAGTTGAGTTCAGTTCAGTTCAGTCTGTCACGGCCCGGGTGGTTGACTATAAACTATAAACTGTGAAGAATTTGACACTGTATGCAACAAAAATTAAATTGTAAATCTAAATCAATCACCAATTCAATCATAACACAATCAAACTTATCGTAATCGCCTGTTGAAGCGTTGAATGGCACACAACATGTCGATGGTAACACAACCACACGTTCCGGACTCCAAACAACGCCACAAGAAAATCCCGCCAACCATCTTGTTTACCTGGACCTACTGCGTCCTAATATCAATCCGCATGAAAGATGTGGTTGAACACAGAAAATAGTCCTTCTTTTTGACTCACATGCGAAGCAAAAGTGAGTCTATGTACTCAGCCGTGTCGTCCGTCCGTCCGGGCGTCCGTCCGGGCGTAAAAAACTTAAACGTTGGATTTTTCTCGGAGACTATGAAGTCTATCAACACCAAATGTGGCATGATGGTGTATGATGACAAGGCCTCAAAAAACATACAAAGTGACTTGACCTTGCTTCAAGGTCAAGGTCACAGGAGCCATAAATGTGGTCTCAAAAACAGTCATTTTTCACATTTTCCCAATTTTCTCCCACGTTATTGAGAATGGTGACCTTAGCTACAAGTGGTATATAGGTCAAAGCAAGCCCTATCTATTGATACCAGTTTGGTTGACCTTGCTTCAAGGTCAAGGTCACAGGAGCTCTTCAAAGTTGGATTGTATACATATTTTGAAGTGACCTTGACCCTGAACTATGGCAGATAACTGTTTCAAACTTTATAATTATGTGGGGCACATGTTATACTTTCATCATGAGACACATTTGGTCACATATCATCAAGGTCAAGGTCACTTTGACCCTTATGAAATGTGACCAAAATGGGGTAGTGAACCACTAAAATTGACCATATCTCATGGTAGAAAGTGCCAATAAGCACCATTGTGCTTCCTATGTCTTGAATTAAGAGCTTTGTGTTGTATTTTTGGTAGGAAAAAATGTGTAAATCATTTCTTAGTGTATGATGTCATTGCTAGGTTTAGTTGTTTGACCTTGACCTTGAAGGTCACCTGAAGGTCAAAGTCATGTAAAGGTCAAGATCAAGCATGTGAGTCGTATGGGCTTTGCCCTTCTTGTCTTATTCTAGAATGAGTACGCGCCTTTGTTGAACAGTCTTTCGTAACAAGCAAAACCGGAAACGATGTTCGCGGACATTTTTAACATCAACATAACTTGATGTTTCCTAATAAATGAAAACAAAACATCACCTGTGTAGTGACCTAGAAACACATCGTTCTCATTGCAACGTCACAGTCATGTATTCCTACGCTTTACTGGACCAGCATAGTGAGCTATTTGATGGCTTCACACTCGGAAACCACATGTTACGAAAGACAGGAAATTGGACTCGGGCTAAAATGACAGAAAATACTAAACACATCATTATTTCAAACTTATAGTACAATTATGTAAGTATTAATAGAAATGAATATGATTTCATTGTGTTTTAATATGCTATCTTGCAATTCAAATGTATGCTCAAATAAATGCATATCTAGCATGTCACAGCACGTGACCTTCTTCTGAACCACTTTTCGACTTTTGGGCCAAAAAATTTTAATGCACTCATAATCTATAAATGTGAAGTTATCAATACTATTTCTGAAATCATTTTGGGGGAGGTTTACACCCATAACATTGAGAAAAAGAGTTGTTTTGGAGTTCAAAGAGGGTTTTCCCCATTACACCTTTGTAGCAACCCACCTTTATGGAAGGAGCCTTATGCAATTGGTTTTGACAAACATGCATTGTGACTCCCCCCCCCAAAATTGATAATGCAACATGCTGATTTATGTTTGTTTTTTGTGGGGGGTTTTTTCAAGTATATCCTCACCCATGCTAACTAATAAGTGATATAATGATCTTTTTTTTTTTCAAAAGGTCATAAATATATATTTCTAACTGACATAAGAATAAAATTGGTCTCAGTTTACCCCTACCCATGAATGTGGCAGCTGATCTGACTATACATATGTTGCACTCCTCTCTGCAATATCTTGATGTACGGGGGTTCTCCTGGCTTGCGCTAGGAAGTCACAGTGACAGACTCCGGTGATCGTTTCCAACGAACTTTATTCACACACTGATCGACTACAGTGGTGAAAATCAGCCAACAGCAATAATCGTCGCACTACGTCGCAGCTTCACTCTGCTTACAGTACCGCAGAGGCTTGCTAGCACACAGCAGAAACTCGCTACCTCGAAAGTCAAAGCTCTCACCTTTAACTCTGTCGTATCTGCTGCTCTCCCCCTCTCTCACTCGCTTTCGCTCCTTATATACCTTTACACAATTTCTAGAAATTACCAGCACGATAACGAACATACTCCCACATTCCTAACTGCGATGCGACTGACTTACTGTGTCACAACAAGCTAATATTAGCCTAACTCGGTCGCGCGCGGGTCAAGGCCGTGACCTGACTGATAAACACGCCTGCGACGGTGCCAGTAGGTTCGAGAAAACGTCACAACATAGCTCCTCCCCTAAAGACCGAAACGACCTCGTCGGTCTCACTACATATACGACTCCATCACTAAATTTACAAAACACCATAGACTAACACCTCAAAAATACACAACTAACAACAACATTATCATCAACAACAACAACAAAATACCGGGAAAGAGTCAATCCGCAGTCCAGGTAGTTCAAAAATTACAAAATGAGTGGCATAGATGCAGAAATTTGACACATGGGCGAAAGCTTCCTTGCGGTAGCATCTGCCCAGTCCATGGGGTCAATGTCTGCAAGACCACTGTCCATACTGTCACTGAAAATAAAGAACTCCTCACAGGAAGCGAGAGGGGCGCGTCACACGTCGCCCTCGCCGCGTGTATGTCTGTACGTCCTCAGGGGTTGCTCCATCCTCGCTCTCGTCTTCCGAGGAAGGCCCTGATACAGAGTTTCTCTCTGTGGGCTCGTCGTCGGTCGGGTCAGGGTGACGTCGTGGCGACTGCCACCAGTCCGGCGGTAGTTCTCCCTGGTACTTCCAGAGACGGGCACGGTTCACGTAACGTCCTCTCTGTGGCCGGGCAAGCTTGGTGGTGCATCCCTTCTCAGCTCGTGGGTTGGAGTACCACGGTGCAGTGCCATCAGGAGAGATCTGGTGATAGGCCTTGCGGTCGTAACCAGTCTTCATTCCGTCCACGCTCCGCTGCAGGTGTGTCCTTGCGGACTTTCCCACTGCCTGCAGCATACCCTGGAGCGGTTCCACACCCTGGGGCACGTCACGGGGGATATCCACCAATGGCCTGGCGACCACTGCAGAACTGTCAGTCTTGCTAGAGCCACTACGGCGACTGTGGGGTCTTGTCTGTGAGGCACAGATGGCACAGCGCCGACACAAGTTGCGAACGGACTTGTGTCGACCAATCCAAAAGTACCGCTCACAGACGCGTCGGTACGTCTTCTGCCTTCCGAGGTGGCCAGCTGCTGGGTCATCGTGTACCTGTCTCAGCGCTTCCTCCTGCATGGCTCTCGGCAGAACAGGGAGAAGGCGGCAGGTTTCTCCCTTCTCGTCCATCCACTTTCTGTACAGCGCTCCATCCGTCAGCTGCAAGGCATCCCACTGGGTCCAGTATGCCTTGGTGACAGGGCTGGTAACGGCGACCTTCCTCCAGGGTGGGCGGACAGGCCTGTCCTCCATCCAGCGGATGATGGGCTGCAGGTCCGGGTCCTGTCTCTGTGCGACTGCCAGAGGCGTCTCTTGAGCGGCGATCCGCCTCAACGCACCCGAGGGCCGCAGTGAAGCATTCCCTTCACCCCCAAGACCCTTCAACTGCACGTGGTGCCCATCAATCAGCAGGAGGAACTGTCCCCAGTCTATAACACAGCAATGCTTCTGCAAAAAGTCTATCCCCAGGATGACGTCATCTTCTATATCGGCGATCACGAAGGGGTGAGAAATAACAAGCTCACCGGCCTTCACCTTCACTGTCACGATGCCGTGCACAGGGATCGGTCTGTGCATGACGTCAGTGAGCACCATCGCCGATTCCTCTCTTCTCTGGAAGGGGTACAGACCAGTCTTTATCACAGAAATGGTCGCTCCTGAGTCGATCAGTGCCTGATGACGGTTGCCGTTGATGTGCACCTCGATCGCCGGCCCTCCTGGGTCTACGCGGACACCCTTCAACCGATGACTGATGCGATGTGGGGCGGTGGAGGCAGAGGACGCCGGGCTATGCCCCTTAAGCCCGGCGCATCCTAGTTTTCCTGGGCTGTGGTGGTCTTCTTCCTTCCCTGTGGACAGCGGCGAGCGATGTGGCCTGTCTTGTCGCAATTATAACATCTGATCTGCCCTTGCTGTCCGTCCTGACGGGAAGAGCGGTTTTGCATCTTCTCCAACAACTCCGCCATCAGCTGGCGAAACTGGTTCAGAGAGAGAGTGTCGCCGTCACCCTCCGACTTCTCCTGGCTGCCAATGGCTCTGATCCTATGAGGGTGAGATGCTCGCTGGGTCGCTTCCTCGCGTTGAGCGATAGCCTCGACACGGAGAGCGGTGTTGACTGCTTCCGCCAAGGTAGAGGGAGCCAACACCTGTACTTGGCGTTTCGCTTCGTCGTCGACGAGGGCATCTATGAACTTCTCCCGAGCCAAATCGTCGATTGCCTCCCTGTTAAACGCAGGGTGCGCTCGCCTCACCAGCCTCTCGATGTCAGCTGCCAACTCGATGAGTGATTCTCCCTTCTTACGCTTTCTCGTGTAGAGTGCTGCCTTAGCCTGGTCTGCGTTTCGGGAATCTTGAAACCTGTCACGGAGGGTCCGAACGAGGGCAGTGTAGTCATTCCTGCCTTCGGGTGGGATGGTTTCCAGGACTGTCAGCGCTTGTCCCGTCAGGCTGGAGATGAGAAAACTCGCTTTCTCCCGCTCTCCCCAACCGTTGATCTGCGCGGTCACCTCGAACTGAATGTGGTAGGCATCCCACGGTGCCTTCCCGTCGTACGTTTGTGGCCGCTGCACTGGACGACCGGCTGGGGGGTATGCCTCTTCCTGGTTTGAGAAGAATGGTGACGCCTCGGCTCGCAGTTGCTTGGAGGCCTGGTGGTTATCTTGGGTGTAAAGTCTGGCTGGATAAGGGGAGCTTGCTCTTGTTTCTTCTTTCTCTTCCAGCTTTCTCTCCAGTCTGCAGATGACGGTGTCGAGGCGGGTTACTTCCCCTTCGAGGGAGTTGAGGCGCGCTGCTTCCTGTTGGAGATTAGCATCAATGCGATCTACCTCCTCTCCTAGGCGAAAGCTTACTGCCTCGATTTCCCTCTGCAGTCCCTCCGTCCCAGCTTTGATGGTCTGCAGCAACTCTCCCTGACGTTCTGCTTCTTGTTGTTCTCTCCGTGCCTCTTTTTCTCTTTCTTCGAGCTCCTTCCTTTCGCGGTATGCCGCTTCTTCTGCCTTCTCCTCTGCTTTCTCCCTCTCACGGTCTGCAGCTTCTTGCTGGCGACGCTCTGCTTCTTCTTGCTCCTTCCGTTCACGGTAGGCTTTCTCCTCTGCTTCCTTCCGTTCACGGTAGGCTTTCTCCTCTGCCTCCTTCCGTTCACGGTAGGCTTTCTCCTCTGCTTCCTTCCGTTCACGGTAGGCTTTCTCCTCTGCCTCCTTCCGTTCACAGTAGGCTTTCTCCTCTGCCTCCTTCCGTTCACTGTAGGCTTTCTCCTCTGCTTCCTTCCGTTCACGGTAGGCTTTCTCCTCTGCCTCCTTCCGTTCACGGTAGGCTTTCTCCTCTGCCTCCTTCCGCTCGCTGTCTGCCTTCTCCTCTGCCTTCTCCCGCTCGCGGTCTGCCTTCTCCTCTGCCTTCTCCCGCTCGCGGTCTCGTTTTTCCTCCTCTTGGGCTTCTCTCTGCTGTCTCTGTTGGTCGAGCAGAAGTCTCATCATCATTGCGATGTCTTCGGTCGGTTGCTCTGTCGCCTCCGCGCGTGCGGCAGCTCGAGTCACGCGCTTGTCGCCTTCCATTTCCGTCGTAGACTGTCACTGCTTGGACTGTTCGCCGTCTGTGGAACCAATGTTGCACTCCTCTCTGCAATATCTTGATGTACGGGGGTTCTCCTGGCTTGCGCTAGGAAGTCACAGTGACAGACTCCGGTGATCGTTTCCAACGAACTTTATTCACACACTGATCGACTACAGTGGTGAAAATCAGCCAACAGCAATAATCGTCGCACTACGTCGCAGCTTCACTCTGCTTACAGTACTGCAGAGGCTTGCTAGCACACAGCAGAAACTCGCTACCTCGAGAGTCAAAGCTCTCACCTTTAACTCTGTCGTATCTGCTGCTCTCCCCCTCTCACTCGCTTTCGCTCCTTATATACCTTTACACAATTTCTAGAAATTACCAGCACGATAACGAACATACTCCCACATTCCTAACTGCGATGCGACTGACTTACTGTGTCACAACAAGCTAATATTAGCCTAACTCGGTCGCGCGCGGGTCAAGGCCGTGACCTGACTGATAAACACGCCTGCGACGGTGCCAGTAGGTTCGAGAAAACGTCACAACACATACATTTACAAACTAAACTACGTTGAGAAGTAAATCACTTATTATTTGAATTAAACATTAAAAAACTTCTATATAAGCATATTTCTACATTCCATATCAAAGAAAACACATTAGAAAACATCCTCATAAGAAATAATAGTTTTTATACAACATAATCAAGAAAAGAATAATTGTTGCATATGCATTCATGACAATCACATAGAGAAAATTTTTATGTACAAACACTCATTCATCATTCATACAAATACTACTGAATAGACAAATGCAAGAATAATGCTCTACATCAGCCTATCAACATCTGCTATGTATTTGAAAAAAGAAACTGTGTCATATTTCAAGGAAAATTGAAGATACAATAATTACAAAGTAGAGTAAGAAAACAGGTGAAAATGGATAGGTCAGCTTCAAGAGTCAACCATGCAGCAACTCAGTATGTGGTCCAACATGCATCATCAAAGAATACTGCGAAGTACAGAGTAGGTGCAGAGTTTCTAGGGGGCTCACTTCTGGGTCCAGGGTGTCTGCCACGGACCGGACCAACTATATTTAAAAAACGGCTGTTTTTATTAACAGCATGTTTAATAAGCGGCGACTACTGTACAACCTTAGGAATATTTGTGTTGAACCTTTTACTGGTGAACGTATTGCATAGCATCAGACAATACTAGCATTGTACACGATGTCAACAGCAGGCAGGTTCGAGGACAACAATGTGTTTATAATCTATCCTGTTGCCGCTGAGGTCCGCGCGTCAGCTATAAATAGAAGTGCGCGAAGCTTGGATTTGTAAAATGTATTTCACGACCTATTGACGCAATCAACATACAGCTTTGATAAATTAAGACAGCCCATGGTTATATTAGCATGATAAATTAACATATAGGCTTACTGACCTTATTTCAAGAAACACCATTCATAATGATCAACACGACGAACCAAGCAGACGAACACGATCGAACCGCAGCCACTACACCAGCAGACGATCGAGATAACTAAATGTTTCATGTAAAACTCGAATGAGTTGTATTATAATCTTAGCAGAGGGGTAAAACATCAACTGGTATCGGATAAGATCACTCCTAGTGTAATACTGTAATGAAGGTCACGTTTTACATCACAAACATGTGCGCTCCTCGTGAAGCCTTGTCGCTTTTATTTGTATCTCAAGTTGTAGAAATGACTTTATGAGGTTAGTAAGGATGACGTATTTGGCGCGCGAGTGACTTCCCTTGCATGGAGTAAACACGAGACTGCTTCGTAGCCATTTCTGCATCATTTCACGACCTATCCGACATCGTGTGAGGTGTGGAAAATGGTGCGCTCGTGCTGTGTACGAAATTGTAGCAATGCCAGTACATCTAGGAGATCAAATTTAATTGAAATAAAGAACAGGCTCTAGCTCTAGCAATCTGTTTTTGCCAGGGACTTTTTAAAACGTGTAAGTAGCATGTCCAATTGGCCGTCCAACAGCGGAGACAAATTGAAAAAACGATGGGTTCATCCCTATCGAAGCCAAGTACAAAAAAGAACATAGTCTTTTTTACTTAAAAAACACATCTACTTCATGAGAAATGGACAAGGATCCGATATCTATGTTTTTTGTTTTTGTTGATCTTGTGTAGGGAATTACATTCGTTATTTAATGCGAATTTTTCAGCGTGTTTGCGTCGCGCGCAGAATGGCACCATTTTCGCGCCTACTTATGAAAACAGTGGTCAATGTCAAATCACTTTTCCCGCTCAGTTACTTTACAAACAACGCTGAAAGTTGCAGGATCGGCAGAGGAATGAATGCTCATTTCAACAGTGGGAAGAACATGTATTTCCATCCATCTCACCTGGCTGTGAACCTACTGATAACTTTACTGTTTTGTGAAAGTGACTATGAAGTAATATTGACACAACATGTCTTCAGCCCCGAAAGGGTGTTCCATAGTTCTACAGAAGTTCTTCATAAAGTGCTATCTGGTTTACTCTGTCATCATTATAATGACACTTTTACAAGAATGAGTGAGTGTGTGTGGGTGTGATGTGGGTGTTGTGTGGGTGCGTGTGTGGGTGGGGTGTGTGTGGTGGTGGTGGTGGTGGTGGTGTGTGTGGTGGGGTGGTGGTGTGTGTGTGTGGTGGGTGTGTGTGGTGTGTGTGTGTATGATGTGTGTGTGTGTGTGTGTGTGTGTGTGTGTGTGTGTGTGTGTGTGTGTGTGTGTGTGTGTGTGTGTGTGTTTGTGCTGATTCTCAATAAAATCAACAGACCACAATACCAAATGTGAACTCTATGTTGAGAGAGAGCACAAAAATGCTGTAGTTTGTAAGTTTGTGTTAAATTGTGTATTGCCAAGCTTACAATCCTATGTTCAAATGTGCAAGTAGCATGAAGGTGTCTGCTTTGTGCCTAGTGTGTCTTCATGCTGCATGTGTCATTTTCAGTACATCACTTTATGGGAAAATACTTATGAAGTTATGTTATCATCTAGTAAATATATTCTGTTCAAGACTATTTATCAACCTACAGGTATTGATAAAAAATAACTCAGATTCTTGCATTCATGTTTACCTGGTCAGTGTATGCCCAGAGATGAGGTTTTCCATTTACCCAACATATGTTAGCTTTGTACAAACAAAAGACACATCAACTTGATGTCAGTACTTTGGGGGTCATCAGTGGCCCTGGCCATATAATTAGAATGCTCAACCTGCACCTGTTTTGTGACTAATATGTGAAGAATCTCAAACATGCAATGCTTCTATTGAGTATCATCCCTGAGCAATGAGCTAAACTCACAGTGCCTCTATCTATCCAGGGACAGTTGGGAACTATCATGTTAGAGCATACATCCACAACCTAGTTGCATGCTTCCCACAGAGGGGAGATGGTGTTTATGCATCACATACATTTCCCCAATGACCAGGGGGTAAACTGCATTATCTTATTTTTTTTATCTTTCCTCAGGAAAGCCTGCATATCTGTTTGATGTGAGACAGCCTAGTTGTAACAGTTACAAAAAGCAGCTGAATTTAGGGCAAAAGTTGTCAACTAATCGGTGCTTGTGCACCTAAAGCTACATCTCAACAATCCATCATATTTAGTGACAATGGTGAATATTTTTTTTTAGTATTACCACACACACTCCCAAGATTTTTTTCTGCATGATGCACAGCCTACTAAAAAAAAAATCTGAATACGTAATGTACACTTATCTACTAACAAAAATTTGACAAATAACACAAATTGGACATCATAGGCCTTTTTCATTTTATATTACCACTACTACTACTTCTGACTAGTAATAGTAATACTACTGCTAGTGGCTGTTACTTCTAGTCAATCACTCAGTTGGAAAGGCACTGAAGTACTCACTAACTCAGACAGCACTACTACTACTTATAATGTGTCACTGGCAGACACAAAAATGTTCATCCTCTTAATATCCTTTGCTCTTACAACAGAGTGATCACATCCATCTGGTGTGAATGTTGCAATCTCCCTCACCCATCCATCTACAACATTCGTGTAGGCCGTGAGGCTTTTGTGCGCTCGAAATTCTTTCATAGTATAGGCACTCACGCCATACACGAAATAGTTTACAATCGTGATGTAATCGCAGGACTGGTCGACCATAATCGAGTTGGCACTTCATAAGGGTCGTTGCCACAAATGTACATTAATTTGGTGCTGTATCTCAGCTTTGCTGCGGCGTCAAAGGGTTCAAAATAACTTCGGTCATCCTTCACTCCACGTTTACTCCAATAAAGGGAAGCAACTCTCGCAAACCGCGACCCTTACTAACCTCATGGGCTTAGGTGTGGACCGGGGTCAGGTCAACGTGGGGTTAAAAAAATGGTGTTGCCATGGTAACCGGAAGTGGGCACAAACAAGATGGCCGCCGAAAACTCAAAGTGCTCCGATTTGACCGAAATTTGGTGTGTGGGTAGGTACAGTCGAATGATGAAGATCTGTGAAAAAAAAATTTTGTTGCCATGGTTATGTGACGAGAAAAACAAGATGGCGGCTGAAGAATTTGGACGACTGTGTCGAAGGCGGCGAAGCCGCCTGAGACACAGGAGTTCCCATCGACTTAAAACTTGGTATGGGTTAGGTGTGGGCCGGGGTCAGGTCATGGTGGGGTTAAAAAATGGTGTTGCCATGGTAACCGGAAGTGGGCACAAACAAGATGGCCGCCAAAACTCAAAGTGCTCCGATTTGACCGAAATTTGGTGTGTGGGTAGGTGAAACTTGGTGTGGGGTTAGGTGTTGGCCGGGGTCAGGTCATGGTGGGGTTAAAAAAATGGAGTTGCCATGGTAACCGGAAGTGGGCACAAACAAGATGGCCGCCGAAAACTCAAAGTGCTCCGATTTGACCGAAATTTGGTGTGTGGGTAGGTACAGTCGAATGATGAAGATCTGTGAACAAATTGTTTGGTTACCATGGTTACGTGACGAGAAAAACAAGATGGCGGCTGAAGAATTTGGACGACTGTGTCGAAGGCGGCGAAGCCGCCTGAGACACAGGAGTTCCCATCGACTTAAAACTTGGTATGGGGTTAGGTGTGGGCCGGGGTCAGGTCATGGTGGGATTAAAAAATGGTGTTGCCAGGGAAACCGGAAGTGGGCACAAACAAGATGGCCGCCGAAAACTCAAAGTGCTCCGATTTGACCGAAATTTGGTGTGTGGGTAGGTAAAGTCGAATGATGAAGATCTGTGAACAAATTTTTTGGTTATCATGGTTACGTAACGAGAAAAACAAAATGGCGGCTGAAGAATTTGGACGACTGTGTTGAAGGCGGCGAAGCCGCCTGAGACACAGGAGTTCCCATCAACTTAAAACTTGGTATGGGGTTAAGTGTGGGCCGGGGTCAGGTCATGGTGGGATTAAAAAATGGTGTTGCCATGGTAACCGGAAGTGAGCACAAACCAGATGGCCGCCGAAAACTCAAAGATTTGACCGAAATTTGGTGTGTGGGTAGGTAAAGTCAAATGATGAAGATCTGTGAACGAATTTTTTTTGGTTATAATGGTTACGTAATGAGAAAAACAAAATGGCGGCTGAAGAATTTGGCTTTGTATGTGGCTTTGGCGCTTTGCGCATTGCCTGGCCGCGAAGCGGCTAGTGTATATATATTTTCGCTGTCTGTCTGTGTGTGTGTGTGTGTGTGTCTGTCTGTGTGTGTGACACTCATACGTTTCCAGTTTTATTCCGATCGACTTGAAACTTGGTATGGGGTTAGATGTGGACCCGGGTCAGGTCAACGTGGGGTTAAAAAAATGGTGTTGCCATGGTAACCGGAAGTGGGCACAAACAAGATGGCCGCCGAAAACTCAAAGTGCTCCGATTTGACCGAAATTTGGTGTGTGGGTAGGTAAAGTCAGATGATGAAGATCTGCGAACAAATGTTTTGGTTACCATGGTTACGTCACGAGAAAAACAAAATGGCGGCTGAGGAAACAATGGACGACTGTGTCGAAGGCGGCGAAGCCACCTGAGACACAGGAGTTCCCATCGACTTAAAACTTGGAATGGGGTTAGATGTGGGCCAGGGTCAGGTCATGGTGGGGTTAAAAAAAATGGCGTTGCCATGGTAACCGGAAGTGGGCACAATCAAGATGGCCGCCGAAAACTCAAAGTGCTCCGATTTGACCGAAATTTGGTGTGTGGGTTGGTAAAGTCAAATGATGAAGATATGTGAACAAATTTTTGGGTTAGCATGGTTACGTCACGAGAAAAACAAAATGGCGGCAGAGTAAACAATGGACGACTGTGTCGAAGGCGGCGAAGCCGCCTGAGACACAGGAGTTCCCATCGACTTAAAACTTGGTATGGGGTTAGATGTGGGCCGGGGTCAGCTTATGGTGGGGTTAAAAAAAAGGTGTCGCCATGATAACCGGAAGTGTTCACAAACAAGATGGCCGCCGAATACTCAAAGTGCTCCGATTTGACCGAAATTTGGTGTGTTGGTAGGTCAAGTCAAATGATGAAGATCTGTGAACTAAATTTATGGTTATCATGTTTACGTAACGAGAAAAACAAAATGGCGACTGAAGAATTTGGACGACTGTGTCGAAGGCGGCGAAGCCGCCTGAGACACAGGAGTACACAGTTTTATTCCCATCGACTTAAAACTTGGTACGGGGTTAGGTGTGGGCCGGAGTCAGGTCATGGTGGGGTTAAAAAAATGGTGTTGCCATGGTAACCGGAAGTGGGCACAAACAAGAGGGCCGCCGAAAACTCAAAGTGCTCTGATTTGACTGAAATTTGCTGTGTGGGTAGGTAAAGTCAAATGATGAAGATCTGTGAGCAAATTTTTGGTTATGGTTACGTAATGAGAATAACAAAATGGCGGCCGAAGAATTTGGCTTTGCGAAGTGCCTGGCCGCGAAGCGGCTAGTATATATATATATGTTACCGGAAACAAGCGGAGCCAGGAATTACGCGTAATCCCTAAGCGTTTTAGTGAATACGCGTAATAACTGTTTCACTCGGGGATTACGCATAACCACTGAAATTTCCAGTGATTACGCGAAATTCCTGAAAAACGACCCCAGTTATTACGCGTAATCCCTGACTCTCTGATGCCGTGTAGTTTGCTTGAAAAATGACCCCAGTTATTACGCGTATTTCCTGATATGACGATGATGATGATGATGATGATGATGATGATGATGATGAAGCTGCTGCTGCTGATGATGATGATTGAGTGTAGTTTGCTTGTTGAGATGCATTAAAATGCAAGAATACATTAAAGTACACGGTATCAGAGTGTCAGGGATTACGCGTAATAACTGGGGTCGTTTTTCAGGAATTTCGCGTAATCACTGGAAATTTCAGGGATTACGCGTCATTCCTGGCTCCGCTTGTTTCCGGTAACATATATATATATATATATATATATATATATATATATATATATATATATATATATATATATATATATAAACAAACAACACAGATAATATTTGTGTTATATGGATGATAATATATAGTGCACTGTGTACACAACTTTGTTGTTACAGCAGGGCAAATTTCAAAGCCGACATTGCACGGCAACCATAAAAGAAAAGAAAAAAGGAATATATATGATATTAACAAATCACAAAGAGGATAGTTGCCCTGTACATGGATTGCGACAGAAGAATCTTGAACTCCATTCCAGTCAGTCAAGAAGTCTCACCTCAGAAACAACGTGTACTCGTCCACAGCTTCTGCACGCAGCTCTTCCATTAGGCATCTGTAGGCACCTAAATGTGGCCTCCGGGCCAACCATGAGCGAACCCACCACCTACGCGGCTGTTTTTTAACTTTCTTTTCCGGCACTCATTTAAAACTGCGTACATCGCCAACAACTCATCGTCGCTATCACAAGAAGCCATTTTGGAGAGAAAGGGACGTAACTCTAAATTCTGACCTCGCTCCACGTAAAAGTGAAAATCGCTCGATTGCGCGGTCAGAAGAAATATCGGTGTCTGGCTGTCAACCCGGTTTTTACACGCACGGTCAGCCGGACCGGGAGCAAAACCGGCTTGAAAAACGTAACGTGTGTAGGCGCTTTAAGAGTGTGATTGGTCAGTGGACGGCATCCCCACAACTATAAAACCCCCCACCATCGTTCTCTCTCTCTCTCTCTCTCTCTCTCTCTCTCTCTCTCTCTCTCTCTCTCTCTCTCTCTCTCTCTCTCTCTTTTACGCCCTACTGCTCGGGCGTACAGTGCACGCGATGTGACTGCGAACAAAGTACCTCCGCCGGAAGACAAGAGTTATCAGGTTGCCCACACCCTGACCGGACCCCCACCGACAGCGTTATGCACGACCCACGGACAACACTAGGCCTGCACCCCTACCAGGGTCACGCCTGACCTACCAACAGCCTCAATGCGGAGGGGAGACGATCTGCGCTACCCTCCCTTCCTCCACGCACCACCATTAGGCGGCCACGCTTGATCGAACCCTCACCGACAGCGTTATTCACGACCCACGGACAACGCTAGGCCTGACCCCCTTCCAGTGTCACGCCTGACCTATCAACAGCCTCCACTCCCCACACAGCACGGTTTCCTTCCCCCAATCTGGCCCCAATCTGGCCCTGGCCGTTAGCCCCAACAGTGATTGGGCTGCAGCTGGGGCCACACTGGCCCTAACTTCGCCCAATTTTTCCCCAACTTGGCTAAGCGAGTCATGGTTATCTCCCTTGACATTTCAGGCCAAAACCCAGCTGGCCACACCTTTGCCAAGTAACACGTCAGCATCGCGTGAGGTGAAAGTTCTGTGCGGAACTGCTTCTGTTTATGATAATGAAAAGCAATCACGTCTAAAGTGTATGTGATGTCACAATAAATATATTTAAATATTGTTAATGCATTTTTGCAATAGATTGATCTACCGGTTGATATTGCATTGTGCTGCATTTTGTGATTCAGTCTGAGACTGTTGCAGTCGCTCGCTTTGTCGTTTCCTGGCGGATTGGCGGCAGAATCTTTGTTGGCGGTTTGGCGCTAAGCGGATTTTTGATCGTAAGTTACGTTGCAAGTCCGCCTTTATCCTACTATAGAGCTGGAGTCTTTAAACAACTTTAAAATATCTATCTAGCGACGGTGTTTCTGATCTATTTGTCGCTTTTGCAGTGTAACTGGGTAGAACTAGAATTAACGTTTTGTAAATCTGTACGGTACTGGCTACAGAGGGAGATACAGATAGATCATTGATCATGGCTTCATATTCCTATTGGATCAAAAGGAGGAAAATCAGAGCGAGATCTAAAGCTCACATCGATGCAGTAGAGCGTGAATTAGAAAGGCAAGTCAAAGACATTGAATCGAGTGAAGATGGACAAATTTTGTTGACATCATCGTCTGAACCTCCATCATCGTGCCTGTGTGTCTGTCTGTCTGTGTGTCTGTGTGTGTGTGTGTGTCTGTCTGTCTGTCTGTCTGTCTGTCTGTCTGTCTGTCTGTCTGTCTGTCTGTCTGTCTGTCTGTCTGTCGTCTGTCTGCGTGCGTGCTTGTGTGCGTGTGTGTTTTCGTGCGTGTGGTGTGTGTGTGTGTGTGTGTGTGTGTGTGTGTGTGTTTGTTTGTTTGTCTGTGCGTACGTGTGTGAGTGTATGTGTGTGCGCGTTTGTGTTTGTGCAAAGTGAATGTGTGTGAGTGCGCGCGTGCGCGAGTGTGAATTGTGTGTGTTTGTGCCTGTCAGTGAATCTGCGATTCGATCTGTGAGTGTCTGAGTGCATGAGTGCGTACGCGCTTGTAGTTAGGTGTGTGTGTGTGTGTGTGTGTGTGTGTGTGTGTGTGTGTGTGTGTGTGTGTGTGCACGTGTCTAGTCTGTCTGCCTATCTACATGTGTGTACGCGCTATAAAATGCGCGCGCACGTGTGTATGTGTGCGTGTTTATGTGAGCATGTGTACTTTAAGTCTGTGTTTGGGTCCGTTAGTCTGTCTAGTCTGTGTGCGTGTCTGCTTTTCTGTCTGTCGTGTGCGTGCGTGCGTGCGTGCGTTCTTTATAAGGTCCTCGACAAGATATGAAAATCCTCGCTCTGCAGATGTTTTGCCACAGAATTTACAGAATTAAGACTGAGAAAACTACGGGGGGGGGGGGGGGGGGGGGGGGGTGGATAGCTCAGTCAAGTTCCATAACCCTCCAGTTAACACAAGTCTTTTGGTGAACACTCTTTCTCCTATCAGGTTCCCTCTATCTGGAATGACATCCCCTCCCCTCTTCGTCAACCCACCTCTTCTTGAAATCTTTCCCGGATCTTGACTTTCTTCACTTTCCTCCCCTCACTCTTCTCCTTGTACTGTCTTGCCTTCCCCCCCTCCCCTCCCCCCACCCTTTCTCCTCCCCCTCCTCATCCCCCCACCTCCCCTTTTCATGGAATTCATGTTGTTCTCAGTGACGCTGTACATCAGGTTTAGAAGGTCTGAGTTGTATGTCTTGCATTTTTGTTTACTCCGTAATTATGTGTTTGGTTTGGATTGACTGTTATTGTATTATCCCCATATTATGATCGACCGATCAAGGCATGCAGGGGTCCATTAATAAATTATTGAAATTACCTATTCTGGTTCTGTTGTATTTTTCTGTCTTACATTAATTTAGTCGGTAATTCAGCATATGTGGCAAAGCATGCATGGGGTGGCCCAGCCAAATCCTACTTGCAGCCCAACGTGAGCCATAACAGGGTCACTTCTGGCAAAGCATGGGGTGGCCCAGCCAAATCCTGATCACAGCCCAACGTGAGCCATAACAGGGCCACATCTGGCAAAGCATGGGGTGGCCCAGTCAAATCCTGATCACAGCCCAACGTGGGCCATAACAGGGACACATCTGGCAAAGATTGTGCTAAGCTTGGGCCAAACGGGGACAATAGCATTTAAACAGTTACACCTGAAATTTTGAAAAAAATCACTTATTTTTGTTTTACTTAGTCTTTGAGTGTTTTATGTAGCAAAATGAATATATTTTCACACACAGTCTTCCTTTTTAAAATAAATATAAACTTTTTTAATATAATTTTTTAGTGAGGGGGGTCTGAACGCTACAGACGCCATTTTCTCCCCCAACTGTCGATTTTCAGGCTGACAGCATTCGCACAAAAATAATAAGCTACTCCCTATTCAAGGGACATAATGTATGCTCCCTGCAAACAACCACTTCCGAAGAAGAACTGGTTGCAGTGGAGGGAGTTCCTTACATGGCAGGTGGATATTAAACAAGCAGAGGCCAGCCACTGTGAGTAGATTTGTGTTTTTTGGCCGTCACCATGGATTTTGACGGCCACTTTTTTGTCCGAAAAATACACTATTCGACCGCTTTGGACAGCATAACTTTTTGTTTTTTAAGATATTGACCTAAAACTTTGTGTGTATTCTACTTACACATAGGGCTGGCTTGTGATCCTCAATTTTAAGTCTGTGTACTCTACTTTTTTAATTAGAGGGATGTGCATCAATTGATTTTTTTGTTTAAAAAAGTGTCGGACCGGCCCCATCACTAAATTGATAAAATTACCCAGCAGCAACTGTATTTGAGGTTCACAAGCCAGATACAAGTCTTGTCTGTAGATTTGTAGAGTTTTTTTCTGTTCAGTTGACTGTGTGTGAAGATATTTTTTCCAACATGACCTTACCGTTCATTCGGCGCGTTCCGTTTAATTTTTTTATTTAATTAATTTATCATATCTTTGCAAACATTTTATTGCTTAAAACTGTATATAATACAGAAGTACAACTAATAACCTTTCCATAGGCCAAGTTTGAACACAATCCATCAGTACTTAGCTGTTGTGGTAGTGGACACAAAAATGACCCCCGGTTTAGGTGTAACTGAGCCCTTAACGGTCAAGCGGATCATTACTTCCATATTATTAAAGTTATTTTTAAAGTCAAATCCCACCTACTTATCTTCTCTGTGTTGTCTCGTTCACCCCTTGATCGCATGGAAAGAAAGTGGATGTTACAAGACGGCAAGATAAACCCCAAGACAGTGAGAGATCAAGAGCCCCGTCTCGTAACAGTAGCCAGACGACCGATCCATGACAGCTGCTGCATCGTAGATGGACAGACAGACAGCAGCCTACAGACACAGCAAAGCAGGCGACAGGGACGGCACAAGGATGCCTTTAACGAAGCAGAACCAACGCGAGGAAAGTGCACCGACTTTGCGGAAATAACGAGCGGTTCTGCCTTGAGAATATCTCGATCGATCTCTATATTTGTGCGCGCGTAACTCGCAAGACTGAGCTCCAGATTTAATCCCATTCGGGTACATACGTTTCTTGTGCACGATTTGCTAAAGGACCTGTGGCTTATGTATACAAAGTCTCTCTCTCTCTCTCTCTCTCTCTCTCTCTCTCTCTCTCTCTCTCTCAAGTGTCTCTCTCTCTCTCTTTCAAGTCTCTCTCTCAAGTGTCTCTCTCTCTCTTTCAAGTCTCTCTCTCAAGTCTCTCTCTCAAGTCTCTCTCTCTCTCTTCTCTCTCTCTCTCTCTCTCTCTCTCTCTCTCTCGTCTCTCTCTCAAGTATCTCTCTCTCTTTTAATCTCTCAAGTCCCTTGCTCAAGTCTCTCTCTCAAGTCTCTCTCAAGTCTCTCTCAAGTCTCTCTCTCTCTCTCTCTCTCTCTCTCTCTCTCTGACTTTCTAATGCCCATAGATTCAATATCATCATAATTACGAGTATGATTTTGACAAGATATTTAAATATTTTAAGTATTAACGAAATGCATGTACAGTGTGTCTTTGGGACAACTTTACCTCTCAATCTGTACATAGATTCCTTTTGGTCAACTTCTTTGCCGATTGAGAGTTGTTCGTCTGTCCATAAGATTATCGATTCTCAACTCGGAGCACTAAATCGACGATATTCCTTATGTCCGTAATGTTTATATCTTTCTTGTTCCTACCGGTTTTGTTGTATTAAAATTATGTAATTCGTTTTTATATAGATGTACATCTATGTTTTAGTTTTAGTTTTTCCTTTGCCATAGAATGGCACGCTTAGTTGTATCTTCTGTTCGGTGTTCATCTGACAGGTCGTCGGCCGAAATAAAGAAATCAATCAATCTCTCTTTCTCTCTCCCTCTCTCTCTCTGTATGTCTGTCTGTCTGTCTGTCTGTCTGTCTGTCTGTCTGTCTGTCTGTCTGTCTCTCTCTCTCTCTCTCTCTCTCTCTCTCTCTCTCACACACACACACACACACACACATACACACACACACACATACATTCGCCACGAGAGATACAGGCGTTTGAAGTGCGTACTTTTGCGCCTTTTCGCTGACGGCGCTTTCGTTCTTTGTATAATTAAATCTCGGAGGAAAAAATGTACCGCGTTTTTCCGACAAATATGAGTGTGTGTGTGTGTGTGTGTGTGTGTGTGTGTGTGTGTGTGTGTGTGTGTGTGTGTGTGTGTGTGTGTGTGTGTGTGTGTGTGCGTTTACGAAAAAAGCTTACATTTTGAATGAATGTATATTTTAATATGATGTTTCATATTTTCATGTTAGATTAAAATTGCCCTACCTATTTGTATAAATTTACATACAAAGGAGCATATTGAACAGAGAGAGCTTTAAAACAAGCCTTTTTATGGATTTATTTTTTTATTCGTAGTCATTACTTAGTGTGCGTGCAACTTTTCCTTCTATTTCGCAACGACTATGCATCTTGAGTTAACTTCTGTTCAATATTTAGCATATCATGATTATAACTAGCAATCCAGTTTAACAGGATTTTTCACATATCCGAAGAAGGTGTATGCGAAGACAATCCAAATAGAAATGATATCAGGGCTGGAGACAACATTCTTGTAATTTGTATGTTCAGGAAACCTTGGAAGTATCGCTCAACTTCAGTCGCACATAGTCAATGGGGCGTTGCCTAGGCCAGGGGCGGGTTTCAAAATAGGTAGTCGATCTTGGTCGCAAGATCTTGCTTCGCAGTAAGAGCTAGCTAAAAAAGAAACTACCCAACGTGACAAACTAATGCGCATGCGTAGACGTCACGACAAGAGGTGAACTAGCCACATTTCAATGGCCGACGTGTTGCCGGTTCATTCAGAAAACGCTCTATTTCGAGATACTAGCAACCCATCCAAAGAAAATAGAAGCCATGCACAGCATTAATTTATCAAAGGTGTATGTTGAATGCATTAATAGATCGTGAAACCTCCTACAGTTTACACATCGAATGCAGGTCAACGCATCCACGACGAACTTTTGTCTCGAATCTTAAAAGCTAGGCACCTCTCAAGCTGCCTCGCTCAATCTACGCTCGTCTACGATTGGCTCGCTAGCAAGCAAAGAATGAAACTGCCCATTCGGCGAGATCTACGTAGATCTACCGAGATCTTCGCATTTTGAAACTCGCCCCTGGTACCCTCCTCGAGGGCAAGCCGAGAGCGAGGCAAGCATCGAAAGACGTCTAAGAAACGGCCATCATCAATTGGCAAGGCGGAAGTCCGAGAGAACATGGCTGCGCCCTTGCTCGAGAGTAGGTGAAGAAGTTACCGATTGACAAAATAACTGTAGATACAGACACCACAGCAATTTTTCACTTCATTTTACATACCATGGTGACATATCGAATGGCACGGAATTGTTTTCAAAGAAAAGAAAGCAACCCGAGTTCAATTGTTGACAAATTTTTGAAAATGTTGTGCCTCGTTACACGAAGATCAATTCAAGGGACATGATTCAGAGAGTTGACATGTACGATGATTCGTGTATGGAAACGATTAAAAAAAACGTCGACAGTGTTTGTCCAGAAATAACCTATACACACACTCCTCAAAATATGCAAATGAACACTTGAACAGTAAATACTTCCGTGTATATACACTTTTCCATTCTCGGATAGTGAGAAACACATTACAGACACTGCCGTCTATCAGCGGCAACGCAATTGGCACAGTCTCCGGCATTTTGATTCATCCGGGCCTCTGCAGCTAGATGCTGCGAGGTACTACCTCCGGGGCTACCTCGGCCACTCTCCTTGGCAGCGAGTGCCTTCTTGTGAGCGAGACGCCGTAGGCAACGCCTAGCCCCCGAGTTTCTCTCTAAATTCCTTGCCTAAGAAACTCTCTAAGTTTGAAGACAAAACGGGCGAAAACAATGGTGTGGAAAAAGTTGTTTCAAATCTAAGTTCGCTCCAATGTTGTCATTGGAAAACGAAATTCTGCATTGTCATCTAAGCTTGCTTTTGATAGTGCCATCAGTACAATACGTGATAAACAGTTTACATTTGCTGAAACACTGAATGAAATTGCACCTTCTTTGTTGATATCTGTTTCAATCACTAGGTGTAGCGAATATTGGCAAGATGGAAGCATCAGTCTTTCGGGAAATATTGATCTGGTCAACGTTGTAACAAGATTAAAACGGGTTGCTTTTTTGGGGAGAGGGGGGGGGGGGGCGTGGGGGAGGGGGGGGGGGGGCATTTATAAATGTGTCTGTCAGACCATTACAGTGCGAATAAACCTGCTA
>JAWQFJ010012896.1:17500-25000 GCA_034096865.1 Theodoxus fluviatilis | reverse complement strand
ATCATCATCGATATCTATTCAAACATTATGTCTGATTTCCCCTCATTTACTGATTAAACATACATTAATATAGGTATGATCATCGCTTTATAAGACACGGAAAATAACTCTTTGGCCGAAGCGAACGTCTTTATCTCACTGTTGAACAGATTCGAGCGAAAATTGTTCTATATCGATGATGCGACTCAAACGATGCCTCATGAATGAAATATATGCAAATTTTCTCTAATGTCCCTTCACTTTCTCTGGAATCAAAGGAGATTCTCTCGTGTCTATTTTTAGACTAACCGAAAGCTTTAGGAGGACATCGCTTGCTCCTGCATGCGAAGCTTATTGGATTGCCTCTCAGGCCCACAACAATCGGACTGATAAGATATCGGGTTGTCGTGCATACCAATCCTGCTGGCTAGGCTTTCGCGCCCGCTCCAACAAAGACATGAGGGGCCGGTGTCAGACTATAATCTAATCTAGAACAACAAGAGAAGGGTGACCAATGAGGTCTGGCGATGCGATATTACAGGGGCAAGTTTTCAGAGAAAGAAGTCCTTCTTCAGGCCAGGTGCTTTGTGACTGGCGTGGGGCGAACTTTTAGGACGGGGTCTTGAAACGTCGCTCATCGTGAGAACCGCTGGAGCCACGTGCAGGGTCGGGACCCACAGACGCTGCTGCACGGCCCAGTATTTAGCTCCAGCCGTGCTCACAATGAGCAACACCTCATGAAACCCTTCATAAGACCGCCCCCACGCCAGTCACAAAGCACTTGGGCTGAAGACGGAGTTAATTTTCGAAAAGCTTTCCCCTGCAACTTTGCCAGACTGTATTAGTAACCCTTCTCTTGTTGCGCCCGCTCCAATAGCCGAGTCATAAGCGGCCCTAAGCAAAGAAGCCGCCGGTGACATAGAGACAGCGTCACATTTATGCAGACCCGACCATGCTTTTAACTGCACTGGAAGATCAAACTGCGCAGCAAAAACTCTGCTACAGGGAAGAGCATTACTCAAAGAAGGTCTCTAGGACAGCCCGAACGGCTTTGTGCTGCGCGAACAAAAACATTTTCTCGCACTGCCATGCCCGCCTAGCCTTTTCCTGTACATCGGGTGGATGGAATCCAAGGGCAGACGCGGACTGAATGCTTCTTCAGAGGAGGACCGCACTTCACCCGCCCTACAGCTGCGTCAGAGTACCTGCCCCTGCCCTATGGGTTCCTTGTGTCAACTCGCCAACAACTTCACGCGTCCATCGAAAAATTTCTCCGCCTTTCAAAACCCTTTAGGAGGTTGCGAGTTGAAAGTTTTTCCCCTCTCAACATCTCGTATGAATTGGCGAGTGAGTTCCTGTTCAAACAATGGAGAGAGGAACTGAGATTTCCTCAACATCGAGAGCAGTGTCACTTTCAAACCAGTAACATATACTATTTGATCTTCTTTCTCTCTCTCTCTCTCTCTCTCTCTCTCTCTCTCTCTCTCTCTCTCTCTCTCTCTCTCTCTATATATATATATATATATATATATATATATATGTCACAGTAGAAATGGCAATTTAGTAGGATTTGCAATCCTACTAGGAAGAATGGAAATTTCCATTCCTACTAGTAAGAATGGCAATTGCCATTCCTACTGGCGTTTTATCAGTAGAAATTGAAATTTCCATTTCTACTAGTAGGAATGGAAACTTTCCATTCTTACTAACCCAGTAGAAACAACAATTCAGTAGAAATTGAAATTCTCCATTCTGTCTCGTGCCAACTCGAATTAACAGTTATGAGGTAACATTAGGTGATCTGTGTCGTGTCATTATGAACTGTGTGCAATGAAAAAATGTTTGTTTTGGTTGATTTAGGAGAGAGAAAAAGTTGACATATTAAAAAAAGTATTCTCATTTGACATATTTGATTGTCTTGCGGCTTTGTTCTTGCCTTTGATTTAAAGCAGTCATTCAGATATAAAACAACACACATTTTGTGTGTACACACTGCGTATCAATCAGATGACACTCTCTTTATTAATAAAGCTAAAGGTATCAGCATAAAGAAGATGAACTCAAAATCAATAAACAAATAATAAGCAGTCCCATCTCATCACAACATACTTCCACAATCATCACAGACAGGCATACTTCCACATTCACTGGCATACTTCTACAATCACTGGCACACTTCCACAACCATCACAGACACTGGCATACTTCCACAATCAGCTCTCTACATTTTTGCACTGTGTGCCTTTTCAAAATCAATAAACAAATAATAAGCAGTCCCATCTCATCACAACATACTTCCACAATCATCACAGACAGGCATACTTCCACATTCACTGGCATACTTCTACAATCACTGGCACACTTCCACAACCATCACAGACACTGGCATACTTCCACAATC
This sequence comes from Theodoxus fluviatilis, assembly GCA_034096865.1. Taxonomy (NCBI): domain Eukaryota; kingdom Metazoa; phylum Mollusca; class Gastropoda; order Cycloneritida; family Neritidae; genus Theodoxus; species Theodoxus fluviatilis. The sequence goes on along the minus strand of JAWQFJ010012896.1, from coordinate 22,620 downwards.
AGCTCTCTACATTTTTGCAATGTGTGCCCTTTGGGTGACACTTGGTACAACATGAGAGTTTCGCGCCTTTGCATGGACATCTTTTCGTTTGACAAGCTCCCTTGCATTGGCAAACTGTCCTTGCCACGGGTTTGTTCTGCCATCTTGTTGATGCTCGGGAGGCCTGAATTAAGGTCACTTCTGGGAGATCATGTGGATCAACATCGTTCAGAGGTGGAAATACGATGCTGTTCATGTCTACGAGTTCCTCTCCATGGAACCAGTTAAAGTCTGATTACAAAAATGACAAATGTAATATTCTGTTTTAGAAGGCTTGAGCTTTACTAGAATTTTAAAAAGACGAAATTTTACAGTGGACCAAAAGAAGTTCCCCAGATCTTTACTTGTTCATACACATGTTTAAATTCCTAAAGATTTGATCTCATAGTAGGATAAGATACACCGATGACAAAATCGCAATACCTTGACTTTGTGGATGCCTTGGGCGTCCGCGGATGATGGAAATACCCGGCCAGAGCTCGCAGACCTCTCTGATGACGTTTGCTGTAAACTCACGGCCTTTATCACTCTGGAGGATCCGTGGGGGACCAAAAGTGCAAAACAGGTCAAACAGATGGGCTGCCACTTCTGCAGCTGACTTTGTTTGACTGGCGTATGCCCAGCTAAACTTGGAGAAGCAATCTCTGGCATGCATCACCCACTGGAAGCCGTTATCCGGCCTACTCCGGAAATCAATCAGATCTATCTGGACACGGAGCAGAAAGCACAAGTTAATCATAGGCTTTCCCGATGGCAACATCTTCGGCACCTGGCGTTGTGCACAACTTGTACACGTTTTCAAGAACACGTCGATTGCTCCATGCTTTACACCGGCGTAGTTCTCCTTGACCTCGGTCCATGTTTTATCCCGTCCCCCGTGGCCCACACGAGCATGGCATCTGGCTATGGTGCTGAACAGCTCATCTTTTGTCACCAATGGGCACTTTGTCTTGACGCAAAACACAATGTCCTTGGAACCTACGCGCTGGAGCTTAAACTGCTTCTGACAGCGGAATTTGAAGTATGCTCCATCGCTGCACTTGCTTCCTTTTCCCATGGAAAGGGCATTCTCAATCTTGTTGTATCTCTCCTGGCTAAACATGAAATTGTCTTTTTTCGCTGCTGCAAGACTGCTGATATGGTCTTCCAAAAGGGTGTAAAATTTCTGTCTCTGTCCTTCATCCTCCATGGTTGACTTTGTCCCTATTAAATTTCAGACTGAAGTTTTCTTGGTTCAATGTGTAGAGCTGTTTTTAATTTTTTAGGAGCAGTGTTCAAATATGCAGCCAGTATTCAGTGCATTTATAATAAGAGTCAATCAGATTTGTGTTCACCAAGTAGAAATAACTGCTATAATGTTTCATAAAAAGTGTTCACATGATCACAGTCAATGCGCAAATCCATGTTCTGGTTACAAACCGAACAGATGTTCAATAAGTGAAACATGAGTACAAATCCAAACTTCGATTTCAATTTCTACTGAATTGTTGTTTCTACTGGGTTAGTAAGAATGGAAAGTTTCCATTCCTACTAGTAGAAATGGAAATTTCAATTTCTACTGATAAAACGCCAGTAGGAATGGCAATTGCCATTCTTACTAGTAGGAATGGAAATTTCCATTCTTCCTAGTAGGATTGCAAATCCTACTAAATTGCCATTTCTACTGTGACATATATATATATATACATATATATATATATGTCTATCTCTCTCTGTTTATCTCTCTGTGTGTCTATCTCTCTGGGTCTGTCTCTCTTTTTATCTCTCTCTGTCTCTCTTTCTGTCTCTCTCACTCTCACTCTTTCTTTCTTTCTCTCTCTTTTTCTCTGTGTGTATGTCTCTGTCTCTCTTTGTCTCTCTGCCTGTCTCTCTCTATGTCTCTGTCTCTCTCTATGCCTCTGTCTCTCATTATGTCTCTGTATGTCTCTTTCTCTCTCTGTCTCTTCTCTCTCTATGTCTCTTCTCTCTCTCTATCTATCTCTCTATCTCTCTCTCTCATAACAAACATAAACTGAGCCTTTAAACCTCACTGTTGTCACTAACATATGCAATGGTATTGGGTCCATCAGAACTTGGCTGTCTAGTCGTGACGGAAACTACTGTCTGCTATTCACGCGCTGTGTTTAACCATGCTATCCCCGGTGGACTGAATACGACACCCGTGATTCTTTACTGAAGTGCACCTGAAGCCTTCGTCACCCTGTCATCAACGCCTCAAGTGCGTGTGAATATTTGTCTCAGCCTTAAAAAAACTTGGGGGGCACTTGGTGTATAGAACTCACGTAGCGACTGTCGCCAGCCCCGGCCTGGACGTGAAATAAAAGCGTCCTCGGGTTTTCTTTTTCAATGTAGCGCAGGAAACTAGTTCATGAGAATGAAATGGAGGATAGTGAAACCTAAAATTCGTTCCGTCAAGTTATCTTTTACGTTTAGAAGCTCACGTCTACGTATGACTCGATATATATATATCAATACATATCATAAGGATTTGATATTCAGTCGCAGTGTTTTATGTACTGTCAAGTGTAGAAAAAAGTTCAGAGCAGAGGCACTCTGTGAATCCGAGTCAGTATTGACTCTGGCACAGTTCGCTATGAATGCGTAATAGACTAGACCCTTCGCATTACAGCATTGTGCCAAAATAAATTCTTCCTGATACAAATTTTCTCTCCAATTTTAACAGAAATCATTCATATGTCAAAACGTATTTCCATTTAAACAGAAACATTTTATTTCATCGAATAAACGCTTTTTTATTGCCACAACAAGAGTACGTTAAGAGTATTGTGCGAAACAGTCTTAGAACTACTTCAACAGCGTATGTCAGGAAGAAGAGCGGCTATCCCACAAGCCTCTCGTGTGACCTCCATATGCATATTTCGGACGAAAACCTTCCATCACGTGATGTCAACTGGGCTAGAAAAACTTTCGCCCGTAGGCGAAGTCTCTAGTGAACTAGAATGAAGCAGAGGTTGACGAACTCCCAAATGACCGGCTCTACTCTGCTCTGCATTTACTAGTGTTTCTTAACATGGCAGTACGGACGTTCGTAATCCAGAATTCGGCACGGTTTACGGATTTGAGAAAAACTATTTTACACGACTGGTTAGGGCAGTCGCCTGTACACGTTGCTGACGATCTCCATCCTGTTGTTGCTTCCTTGAAGCAAGGGGCATGGCGTGTCCCCTGCCGGGTGGGGAGGGGGGAGGGGGAGAGGGCGACGGCCCTCGCCCTCTCTGTCAAGGAGGGACGAGGTTGCCTTCTGTCGGTCCCGGATCGGCCAATTCCCTTTTAACAGCCTCATGTGGGTTGGGGGTCAGAATTGACCCACCGCGACTCCCTACGTGATTCGCAAGAGGCGATTAGAGAGGAACATCGTGACTTGATTTGGGCTTACTCTGGACTGTTCTTGAGATTTTCGTGCTTATAGGCTTTACATAACCTGATGGGCCATAAAACCCCATCCCTCCCTCTCTCCCTCCCTCCCTCCCTCCCTCCCTCCCTCCCTCCATCCCTCCATCCATCCATAGATACATCCATATATCCATCCATCCGTCCATCCATCCGTTCATCCATCCAACCATCCATCCATCCATCCGTCTATCCACTTTTTAAAGCAAAGTTGTATTTGTTGAGGTCCGAGTCTTCACTGGAGTGCCGCGCCTGCCGATGCAAGCTGACAGGCAAGTTCTGCTGGAGTGGCCCAGCCATCCTGTCGGCAAGAACACACTCTTAAATAAAACTTCTTTCTTCTGATACATTGAAACATCCTTGTCTGTGAATAGATTATTAAAATGTATCGGTCAATATGACCAATGTTGATCTATACCTTTGTACTTTGTACAGGCAGAGACAGACACAGAGACAAATAGACACATGGACATACAGAGATAGACGGAGGGACTGACGGGCATACTGACGGATGATTGAATGGACGGATGGTTGGATGGACGGATGGTTGGATGGACGGACGGATTAATGGACGGATGGATGGATGGACGGACGGATGGAAGGATGGACGGATGGATAGATGGATGTATAAATGGATGGATGGATAGATGGATGGATAAATAGATGGATGGACGGACGGACGGACGGACGGACGCATGGACGGACGGATGGACGGACGGACGGATGGATGGATGGATGAATGGATGGACGGACGGATGGATGGATGGATGGATGGACGGACGGATTAATGGACGGATGGATGGATGGATGGATGGATGGACGGACGGATTAATGAACGGATGGATGGATGGACGGTTGGATGGACGGATGTAGAGATGGGGGCCAAGGATCCACCATCTGTGTAGGCCACAAATGGCCATGACGTAGATCAACGAGATAAAAATGTTGACGTAAAAATGTACCTCAAGAGAGGTAAATGAAGAACTTTAAAAAAAATAAACACACAGTAAAACTCAAACTCAAAGACAAGAGCGACACTGATAATTTGTCCAAAATGTCATCATAGCAATAGGATCATTTAAAAATGTCTGACTGACTGTCTGACCCGCTCCATTGGTGAACAAGTCGGAGACACTCCACCAGAATATGCCGCATGGGGGTGGGCGTGGTATAGTCACTCGTATGATGTTCACCTGTCGTCCTCAGTCTCCTGCTTGACAATGGCAGTCAAGCAGGGAGCGAACCACGGCACACCACCACCTCACACAGCTGCCAACAGTTAGAACACCTACGTCAAACCCCTGATCTTACAAAACGATGCATTCGTCAGCGTGGTTGTTAATTTGCCTGTATTCATTGTGCTATCGCAGGGGAGGTAATGTGATTGCTCTGCAGGAGCGCGAAGGTAGCATCATATTTGTTTAGGAACACGTTAGCGGGGTCGTATTAACTCTCCATTTTTTAAGGGAACACAGAAATATATTTGACGGTGATGATGGAAAACAGCGGTAAAGTCATCCCGAGCTGTGACTGAACCACGGCACCTAACAGTCTCACACAATTACCGAAAGGTCAAGCTGCTGCCCTTAATCCCGATCATTAAAAACTATACGTCCGTAAATGTTGTATTACGTCTGCCTGTCGTCAGTGTTATCTTGCAGCACCCTGTG
>JAWQFJ010012896.1:10000-12500 GCA_034096865.1 Theodoxus fluviatilis | reverse complement strand
TGGTTTCAACAAGCGAGTAGAGGGTGAGGGGCTGACCGTGTACTCATGGAAGAAGGGAGAGCACTGGGGGTAGGCTGGCAGGAATTGGTGTTTATTCTAAACAAGTTTGAAGGATTGGAAAGTTCCTGTAAATACTTGTTGTCATTTTGCTTTGGCCCGTTGTAGATGTTGAACCAAAGCTAACGACACAAGGTTGCAGCCCGTATAACATCCACATTGTCACGATATTTAAATTAACCCAGATTTTTCCGTCCCAGGGATAGAACCACGGCACTGCGCCTCGCACATCGTCCAACCCCAATGGGATGTTATACTGGCTGCAAACCTTGTGTCGTTAGCTTTGGTTCAACATCTACGACGTGCCAAAGCAAAAAGACAAAAAGTATTTGCAGGAACTTCCCAACCATTCAAACTTGTTTAGGGACTCCTCAGCCGTGCAGGCCACAGCAGGCCACCATGTATCTCAACGAGCTACATATGTTGACTTAAAAGATTACGTCCAACGAGGCATGTGGAGAAATATCGAAGAGCAATAAAGACAATGTAACACTCAAAGATGAGAATAACATTGATAATTTAATTAAAATTATATCACAGCAAAAGGATCATGAAAAGTTTCTCATGGACTGTGTGACCCACTCCATAGTCAGACTTGCGATACAGACGCTCCAAAGTTACGGCTGCTGCCTCTCCAGTGCCTTCTGTTGTCCTGGTCGCGGCTTCTTGTGAAGCCCTCTGACTAGAATGGGCAGGAGCGCGATTCTGTCCGTGTCGACAAATCGTGTACTTGTGCTCCTCAAGCTGCGACGGGTCGTCGGGAAGGTAAACAGCCGCGGCCTTGGTGATTGTCAGCGGGGTGAGGTGATTTTGTACAGAGTGACCGATCTCCAGCCTGCCCGCCTGCCCGCCTGTCCGCCAGCCAGACCGCCCACCTGCTTGACCGCCCGCCCGCCCGCCCGCCCGCCCGCCATTCCAGCAGATGAACTACGTTCCTGCAGGAAACAACTCCAAACAAATATGTGCATAAGATTACATATGAAAAGGTCCCAGCGCTCAGCGCCCGACAAAATGCTGCGACTCACACGCACCCACCGAGAACAGGACTTCAGTGTCGTAAACATGATAGAAGGTTCAGGAAGCTCCTTTTTAAAGACGATTATTTATTTTTGGCACAGTATAGACGTTGAACCAACACTCTCACAGTCACACAGAGGGGAAGGTGCATCATAAATATTCACTCCATACATTCACACTCATTCACGCTATACATTCACACTCATTCACGCGATACATTCACACTCATTCACGCAATGCATTCACACTCATTCACGCTATGCATTCACACACATTCACGCTATGCATTCACACATTCACGCTATACATTCACACTCATTCACGCTATACATTCACACTCATTCACGCTATACATTCACACTCATTCACGCTATACATTCACACTCATTCACGCTATACATTCACACTCATTCACGCTATACATTCACACTCATTCACGCTATACATTCACACTCATTCACGCTATACATTCACACTCATTCACGCTATACATTCACACTCATTCACGCTATACATTCACACTCATTCACGCGCACATGGTGACGACACAGGGTAGCCGAAGATTGGAAAAGGGCAAGTAGCAAGGTGGAATCAAGAATTCTCCCGTCCCAGGAATCGAAGCACGTCACTGCGCCTCGAACAAACACCAAAGACTTGTTCAGGAGGCGCAGCGCTGCAAAGCGCTGCTCAGCGCTGCATGTTATTCACTCCTGAACAGCAATTTTGGGGCGTGATTCACTCAGCGCTGAGCAGTGCTGTGAATCACCAATCCGAGGTGATTCAGACGATTTTGCATCATTTTCAAAATGGCGTCTTCGATCCCGCACTGGACGTCGATGCGTAATATAACCCTAAGAAACATCATTTTTGGACTGGAACGGGCTTTATTTGCCCCAAGCGCTCTGTATGCGCGAGTAATGGCAAGTAAGGATGACACAGTAGTGGACTTTATTCATGCAGAATACATTTAAACGTGCAAAAACGATGTTTGTGGCAAATAAAACACTTTCTTTGCATCTATCAAAACAATATGGGGCGCAGAAGATTTACCTCCCCTGTAACAAGTGAAGCGCTGCACTAGAGGCGTGTTCACGAGGCGCAGCAATGTGCAGCGCTGCTCGGCGCTGCATAGCGCTTGCGCCGTGAAACGGCTTGTTCAGGACGCGCAGCGCTGCAAAGCGCCGAATCACATGCAGCGCTTTGCAGCGCTACGCGTCCTGAACAAGCCGTTTCACGGCGCAAGCGCTGTGCAGCGCTGAGCAGCGCTGCACATTGCTGCGCCTCGTGAACACGCCTTATGTGTTCAGGAGAAGCAAAGAGCACTCAAATGCCAACATGAAGCGCTCATGCGGCGCTTCGTACTCCTGAACAAGCCTCAAAGCTTGCTTGCCTACATTCGCCTGTGAAAAGAAAGGGTTTCAATGGG
>JAWQFJ010012896.1:0-2500 GCA_034096865.1 Theodoxus fluviatilis | reverse complement strand
AGAATCAATCTGGGAGGGGAAGCAGCTGCAGACGTGGTTTCTTTCTCCCAGTTGTCAGTTGAAATGTCCTGAAATTGAATAAAGGGAACTTGGGCCCCTCAAAAATAAGTCAGTAAATATAACAACTACAATTCTTACATGCATGTTCAGAGCACTCACTTTATAAGTTTCTGTTGGGAGGGTCAACAACAAATCCAACTCCAAAATAATGCCAAATTTTGTGGCTTGTTTATCTTAAATCCATAATTTCAACTGTCACGTTTAAGTGGACTTTTCAAATCTGGACTGCCTCAGACATTTTGGGCATCTGCACTTCGGTGACTGGATAACAACCAGGACAAGATGAATGTAAAAATAATAGCAATACCAATACAAGCATAACCATTTCATGTTCATTTTGGGGAAAACAAAGGCCATGTCAGTCTTGTGGCCATCCAACCAGCTATGTTTACTGAAATATTAATAAGTTAACTGCCAAATCTTGTTATTCAGCATGTTCAACAAGTTTTAGCATGTGTGGGCATTTTCTTCATTTTGAACTGTATATGAGGCAGAAATTATGAAACACATGGGAGACTGCAAAAACTGCACTGAAACCATTCAACTAATCCAAAGAAACTCTCTCACCTTACATGGTCTAATTATATGGCATATATAGTGATGTCAGCCTCTATCTAAAAGCACAGAACTTGAATCAGACTGAAGGAGAAAAGTGCAAGAACTGGGGAAAAGAAGCCAGGAGAAGAAACAAAAGAAAAGAGGAAAGGGAAGGAAGATGGAGGGAGATGACAGGCAGGAAAGTGAGGAGGAGCAGAATTAAGAGCATTCAAGAGGAGGATAAGAAGGAAAAAGTGAAAGGACAAGTATAAGCAACAGAAAGCAGATACAGCAGATTGACGACCTGGAGGAGGAAAAGTAATAATGTTAAAACAGATTATGATATTGAACATAGAATTAACCTCTTTCATCTGTAGCACAGGCTGTGTTTTTAGGCCTTTCCCTTTCTTGAAGGCAGTATTCGTCTCAAGGTAGCTCCAGGCTGCACGGATCTTTGCAGTCCTTGTTTCCTGAGAGAAAAAAAGAGAAAATATCAATAGGTACTGCTGCAAATACACAGTGCGTTGACTTACTGAATCTATTTTCTATTACTGTATGAACTTGAGTGAAAAGCAAAACACTGGAAATGTACCCAAGCTTATTAAGCAGGTTCTAACAGTCAACGGAGAGGTTATTCTTGATACATTTGTGGAATGAAAATTAATTGTGCTGTAGCCTGCACTTTTCTCAGAGCCTGCTGTTGAAACATCAAATTTAAAGAGGTAGCCATGGAAAAAGATTGACTGGGAAGAGTTTTGGATCAGCTTCATGGTTCTAGTAACCATCCACAAATTTGGTACCGTGATGGATGGCATAAAACAAGAAAGCCTGGGTTTGCTTAACATCACATGATGGTACATCATTAAGTTGAGGAGTGCAGGATAATCCGCAGCATTTCAATGAATCCAGATATCTAGCAAATGCAATGAATCAGAAACTGTTGATACTGAAACCATAAAGGAAATTTTCTATGTAACTTCATGGTAAAATACCTGAGAAGTTGCTGGACATTTTGACATCAGGGTGTCAGAAAGCTCTGAAGTTGCTCCAGGATCTTCTCCTCATCCTGGCTCCTCATTTGCAGAAAATCTTGAATTATCTACAATAAATGAAACAGTCATTTACAGATATGTCTTAACCTATTTATAATTTGATTAATACAATAATATTTACTTTGGCATGAGAAGGTCCCTTTGTCCAGCTATTCTCCTTGAAAATCTATAAATCTATCAATCGTCAAATATGAAAAAATGCAGGATATAAACATGTGCTTGTCTGCAAATTGAATTTTACATCAAATTACACTTGCAAATGTAAGAAGTTATCAAATATAGCTATTCTTCACTTACAAAGTCCCCATCCTGCAGGCATGGGTACTTCTCCAGGATAACCTGAAACTGGCTGTCTGGGAGTGATGACACCCAAGCCCTACGGTTTGGGAATGTGTCTCTCATCAGTGCCTGGATGTGAACACCGGTGGGGGCAGCAGTGGAAAAAGAACCAGCGAAATTTCTTCCTCCTGCATAAAGACAAAAACAAAGAAAAAAAGTTTTGCAATGTTGATTTAATCCATAAGTTTTTATTTATTGATTCATAGGTTGACATCCGTATAAAATTAAGTTGCAACATTGTTATATTCCTCACATCATTTGCAAAGAAGAGCAGAAGACTTATTTCTCTCCAAGAGCTCATTTTTACGTGTTCTAGGCAATGAGAGGGGTGTCCACATGGGGTTGCTGGTCAATTGCTGCACATGCACTTCAAATGAAAAATTACACATTTATATTCCACATTATGCAGAAGAGAGCACTGCTGTTCCAATTATTAGAGTTGGGTACTTTATGAAGGTCACATCTGAGACATTACCATAACAAGTACAGAAACTTACTGGATTCTGTTTACT
>JAWQFJ010012895.1:40000-52227 GCA_034096865.1 Theodoxus fluviatilis | reverse complement strand
CAATAGGGGGAACAGGAAAAGAAACTGGTTATTTTGTATGAGAATGACATTACTTAAAAAGAATTGAAAGGGTATAATATGGCTGAAAAGATGAATGAATATGAAGCATATTGGGCTTCTGCAAAAAAACATACGAAAAAAAACAAAATATCATAACATAGCCTCCCACTCCACACTCGCACTGCCTCTTGCAAAGCCGCTCAAGAAAAGATCAACGCCCAGGTAGCATGTCGACTTCATCCACTTGTTGTCGTTGCTATTATTGTTACGTCGTTGTTGTTGCTGGCGTTGTCGTCGTAGTATTCATGGGTGCTAATCTTTGTACTGGTATTACTTGTCGTCGCCGTCCTTCTCCTCCTCCTCCTCCTCCCCCCCTCCTCCCATCCTCGTCCCTCTACCTCCTCCATCCTTCCTCTCCTTCCTCCTCCTCCTCCTCCTCCTCCTCCTCCTCCTCCTCCTCCTCCTCTTCCCTCCTCCTCCTCCTCCCTCCTCCTTCCTCTCCTCCTCTCCTCTCCTCCTCCTCCTCTCCTCCTCCTCTCCTCCTCCTCCTCCTCTCCTCCTCCTCCTTCCCTCCTTCTCCTCCTCCTCCTCCTCTTCCTCTCTCCTCCCCTCTCCTCCTCCTCCTCTCCCTCCTCTCTTCCTCCTCCTCCTCCTCCTCCTTTCTCCCTCCTCCTCCTCCTCCTTCCTCCCCTTCCTCCTCCTTCTCCTCCACCTCCTCCTCCTCCTCTTCTCCTTCCTCCTCCTCCCTCCTCTCCTCCTCCTCCTCTCCTCCTCCTCCTTCCTCTCTCCTCCCCTCCTCTCCTCTCCTCCTCTCCTCCTCCTCCTCCTCCCCTCCTCCTCCTCCTCCTCCTCCCTCCTCTCCTTCTCCTCCTCCTCCTCCCTCCTCCTTCTCCTCCTCTCCCCTCCTCCTCCTCCTCTCCCTCCTCCTCCTCCTCTTCCTCCTCCTCTCTCCTCCTCCCTCCTCCTCCTCCTCCTCCTTCTCCTCTCTCCTCCTCCTCCTCCTTCCTCCTCCTCCTCCTCCTCTTCTCTCCTCCTCTTCCTCCTCCTCCTCCCTCCTCCTCCTCTCCCTCCTCCTCCTCCTCCTCCTCTCCTCCTCTCCTCCTCCTCTCCTCCTCCTCCTCTCTCCTCCTCCTCCTCTCCTCCTCCTCTCCTCCTCCTCCCTCCTCCCTCCTCCTCTCTCCTCCTCCCCTCCTCCTCCTCTCCTCCTCCTCCTCCTCCTCCTCCTCTCCTCCTCCTCCCTCCTCCTCCTCCTCTCTCCTCCTCCTCTCTCCTCTCCTCCTCCTCCTCCTCCTTCCTCCTCTCCCTCCTCTCCTCCTTCTTCCTCCTCCTCCTCCTCCTCCTCCTCCTCCTTTCTCCTCCTCCTCCGTCTCCTCTCTCCTCCGTCTCCTCTCTCCTCCTCCTCCTCCTTCTCCTCCCTCCTCCTCCTCCTCCTCCTCCTCTTCCCCTCTCCTCTCTCCCCCTCCTCTTCCTCCTCTCCTTCTCCTCCTCCTCCTCCTCCTCCTCCTCCTCCTTTCTACTCCTCCTCCTCCTCTCTCCTCCTCTCCCCTCCTCCTCCTCTCCTCCTCCTCCTCCTCTCTCCTCTCCTCCTCCTCTCTCCTCCTCCTTCTCCTCCCTTCCCTCCTCCTTCTTCTCCTCTCCTCCTCCCTCCTCCTCCTCCTCCTCCTCTCCTCCTCCTCTCCTCCTCCTCCTCCTCCTCCTCCTCTCCTCCTCCTCCTCCTCCTTCCTCTCCTGCTCCTCCTCCTCTTCCTCCCTCCTCTTCTCCTCCTCTTCTCTCCTTGCTCTCCTGTTCCGCCTCTCTCTCCTTCTCCGCTCTCTTCTCTCTCTCTCTCTCCTTTCTCTCCTCTCCTCTCCTCTCTCTCTCTCTACTCTCCTCTCTCTCTCTCGTCTCTGTCTCTCTCTCCTCTCTGTCTCTCCTCTCCTCTCTCGCTCTCTCTCCTCTATCTGTCTGCTGTCCTGTCTGTCTCTCGTCCTGTCTGTCTGTCTGTCCTGTCCTGCTCTCGTCTGTCTCTCCTCTCTGTCCTGTCTGTCTGGTCTGTCGTCTCTCTACTCTCTCTCGGTCTCTCAGCTCTCCTCACTCCTCTCTCTCTCTACTTACTCGATCCTCTGTGTGTGTGGTGTGTGTGTGTGAGTGTGTCTGTGTGTATGTGTATGTGTGAGTGTGTGTGTGTGTGTGTGTGTCTGTATGTGAGTGTGTGTGTGTGCGCGCTCGCGCGCGCGCGCGTGTGTGTGTGTTTGAGTGTGTGCGTGTGTGTGTGTGTGTGTGTGTGTGTGTGTGTGCATGAGGGAGGGAAGGAGACAGACAGACAGACAGACAGACAGACAGACAGACAGACAGACAGACAGACAGACAGACAGACAGACAGACAGACAGACAGACAGACAGGCAGAGCAGGCAGGCAGACAGACAGACAGACAGAGACAGACAGACAGACAGACAGACAGACAGACAGACAGACAGACAGACAGACAGAGACATATAAATGCAGAATCAAGGACAAAGTAAACATGCCCCCATCTCCAGTCCACTTCCTGTTGGTTCCAGGACAGGTCCAGGCCGTGCTCTCGCTGCAGCCAGTGCTCCAGTACTGTCAGCAGCTCGCCCCGCCTGGAGAAGACCTACAGCTTCCGTGGACAGCTGCCCTCCCCCTTGGTCTCGCGTCACCAGAGGCGTCGCTCCTCCCCCCGCACCCCCCACAGAGCCCTACCCCCCGACACCACGGGCTCCGACCCTGGGGACAGCGTGCTGCAGGACAGGTGGGGTGGATTCTCCTTCGTCTCGAGTTGTTTGGAACCGCACTGGTGTCGGGTCGGTACTGGACAATAAGTACAAAGACTTAGGAGGAGGAGGAGGAGGAGGAGGAGGAGGAGGAGGAGGAGGAGGAGGAGGAGGAGGAGGAGGAGGAGGAGGAGGAGGAGCAGTGACAGAGGATGAAAGTTATATGTTATTTATTTGTTTGGGGTTTAAGATCATTTCGTTACTTTCCTAAATTACCGCTTTCTCTACTGAAAATTCATTCAAAAACATTATCTGCCCGACCTGGTGATTGAAATTCCTCAAGTAAATGTTTATGTCAACACAAATAATCAACAGTAGTCTCACTTGTTTATGCCACTGATAAAGTTTTACTTTCTGCTTTTGCTCGTCATATGGTCCTCTACACCCACAGTGCCGCCAGCGCATTTGCTTCATAATCAATGAAAGATGTAGGCTACCTTTTCCTTCGCAACCTGGGTAAGCGGAGCTCAGTCATGTCCAGCTGTGGCGCGCGTTCAAGATGGACGCCACGGAGCAGTCCGTCAGCACGCAAATCAGTCGCTCACGGAGCGCAGAGTCAGTGTGCGAGAGTACGTTATCAGGTCACGGTCATACTGACCGACCAAATGTGAGTCATGTAATGTTACGTCTCTGTCTTGATTGGGCGTCTACGTCAGATCGCACGCCCGCAGTCGTGCGTGACCAGAGGCAGCGGCTTTGGAATCAGCGCGGATGCTACTGTTGCTTCCTGGGGCCAGGTGCTTCACTGGCATTGCCCCTCTCTACCCAGGAGTAGAAGCAGGGACCTGTGAGGGCAGTGAGAGCACGCTGTCGTGCCATTAACCCTCGCATGCCCCCGTGGTCCTGCAAGGGATGAAGCACTCCCCAGGGAACGGAGATGAGGCTGTTGCCTGACTGTGTGCTTCCTGTCTGTCACCGCCTTTGTCACGAGCTGCCTGTGAAGACGTCATCACTCGGCCCAGTGATTGGAGGTGGGGGAAGGGGGGAGGGGGGTGGGGGTGGGGGGAGGGGGTGAACTGTCCAGCTTTTTGATAGCCAAATGGGCAAAAAATCGCCATAGAAAACTACATCTTAACCTTTTACCTTTGACCTTGCCAGATTCATGTTGCCAATGAGCATGCTTTGGGTGTCAGAGGAGAGGTCAAATTTTGCTTCTCGAACTCAACCTCTCACGACCAATCGAAGACCACAAGACGCCTGGAGGATGGCTAAAGAGGAACTGCATCCTGATCTATGTCAGTTCTGTGTTCGGAACAAAGTAAAAAACTCTTCTTCCTCCCAGAGGACATCGTCTGGCCTTTCATCATGTGTGAGAATGCCGCGGTGCAAGGCTTCCTGATCAATATACTGTATGCAAAACGCTTTATCTCAGCCTCTCTCCATTCTGCAGGCCCGCCTACTGCGTGTCTGAGACGTCTCGTCTGATGATGGACTCTCCCTTACTGGTAAGTGCTGCCCTCACCCCCACCCCCAGCCCCCTTTGGCTTGGGGGTTAGAATAGACCCACCACGTCTCTCTACACGATTTGTGAAAGGCGACCAACGAGAAAAATCGAGGCCTGTCTTGCTCTTACTCTTGTCAGCTCCAGTGACTTTAGTGATGAATGGCCTTCAAATAAATGGTCTTCTGCGAAGACTGACGGGCTGTAAAACTCCATTATTCATGTTCATTCACTCAATCTCTCACCTTGCTCTCTATTCCACCTCACTTTCCTCTCTCTGTCCTCACTTGTGAGATGAACGGTACGAACTGCCTTGAAGCGTAGGAAGCCAGATCAAACTAAGTTCAATAGAACAAAACCAGACGAGAAGGAATTAAAATGAATCAAAGTATATTTGATCGGGCAGACCGAAGAAAAAGGAAGTTAAGTAAAATGAACTGAAATTAATTCACTGGAATCAGAAGAAATAAAACCGAACAAAAGTTAATCGAGTCAAAATGAACGGCTTTCTGTAGTCACCCCGTGATGAAAGAACAGAAGTGTAAGATTGATTGATTAACTTTATTATTAAGGCCGACGACCCATCTTAAACGAAAGATGCAGGTAAAATAAGGCAACATGTTACAGATAGGAGTTTAGAACTCCCGGAGCTCACAAACGGAAATTAATATGTTTGATTTCTCCATCATCTTACAATACTATGTAGTCTGTCACTGCTTAAACAGCTAGTATGATGCTTTGCGTTCGAATTAATGATAGATTTACATTTTAAACTTTGTCTCTTTTTTTTAAATACAAACCCTTTTAACCATGGACTGCAACACTCAGTATTACAGTCAGACCTATACATGGTTATCTGGAGAGTTTTCCATCTTTTCAGAGCGTAGTTTACAAGCATAAAATATGTGCATTGCAATATCTCTTGTTTTAGTCTCATCTCGCCCATCGATTAAGTACTTCACCATGTCACACTTTGCCCTCTGTAGATGTTTTCTAATGTGTTTCTTCCTTGGATCACCATATACAGGACGGCGAATTTTAGAAAGGCTTTCATCTTCATATTCTGGACAGAATGGGCGTTCATTGTTTGCGTTTTGTTCATTTCTTTGGTTTGTTTTAAGGGCATTGTTCCTGAAACGGAAGCAAACAAATACATTCTTGAGTTTGCATTATGTTTACACTATTTAATTTAGGTAGCTTTCGAGCTCTAGCTTTCTTTCCCATTTGAAGGATCTATATCATGCATATTCGTCATTCTCGGTCACGTGCATGCTTCAGTCTTGCTGACAGCAATCCCGTAGTCTCTGTCTGAGGTCCCGAATAAAACCTCTTCCATTGTTCGTTCCACCGTTTGTCCACACACTTGCAAATCCAAGTTTTGATAAGCATTGCCGGACTGATTGTACCCAATTCGTTTTTATAGAGACATTTATTTCAGCAACATTTCATAAGCTTGTTTGGGCAGCCTGTCTATTGGAATTGCACGCAGCCATAGCCAATACTTCACCGCTCTTATTACACAATTCACATACAGGGGGTAGGCCTATCCCAGTTCTCCTTGGGACATAATGTTTTAACTTTTTGCACCAGCATTAAAAAAAAAACTCTTACAGGCAAACGTGTGCGCTTTTCAATGCCTTCCCCTTTTAAATGAACAGAGATGAATCATACCGAGTCGAAGCAAACTTAGGTGAACAAATTGAAAGAAAATGATATGCCCTGCATCGTTTTGAAGTGGACTGAATTGATCTGAACTGAAACAAAATGAAAAGAACTGGTATGGATGGGAATGGATCGGATCTGATTGGATTGATATGAACTGAATGGAACGCAACTGTCTTGAACCTAACTGAATTTATTTGCCACGTATCGAATGATATTCAATGCTGGAAAGAGTTTGCCTGGACTGACAGGGATCTGTCCCGCTGTAGGGCCTGGTAGCCCAGCTACAGGTGCATCGACAGGAGGGACAGGACGCGCCGTCCAGGAAGAACTCGCTACCTGAGATGGTGTCCGTGCCCGACGGCAAGCTCCAACGCGTCAGGTGTGTCCCGTCTCCACTGTGGTGTCCCGTCTCCAATGTGGTGTCCCGTCTCCATGTGGTGTCCCGTCTCCATGTGGTGTCCCGTCTCCATGTGGTGTCCCGTCTCCATGTGGTGTCCCGTCTCCATGTGGTGTCCCGTCTCCATGTGGTGTCCCGTCTCCATGTGGTGTCCCGTCTCCACCGTGGTGTCCCGTCTCCACCGTGGTGTCCCATCTCCACCGTTGTGTCCCGTCTTCATGTGGTGTCCCGTCTCCATGTGGTGTCTCATCTCCACCGTGATGTTCCGTCTCCATGTGGTGTCCCGTCTCCACCGTGGTGTCCCGTCTCCACCGTGGTGTCCCGTCTCCACTGTGGTGTCCCGTCTCCATGTGGTGTCCCGTCTCCATGTGGTGTCCCGTCTCCACCGTGGTGTCCCGTCTCCACCATGGTGTCCCGTCTCCATGTGGTGTCCCGTCTCCATGTGGTGTCCCGTCTCCACCATGGTGTCCCGTCTCCACCGTGGTGTCCCGTCTCCACCGTGGTGTCCCGTCTCCATGTGGTGTCCCATCTCCATTGTCGTGTCCCATCTTCATTGTGGTGTCCCGTCTCCACCTTGGTGCCCCGTCTTCAACGTGGTGTCTCGTCTCCTCCGTGGTGTCCCGTCTCCTCCGTGGTGTCCCGTCTCCACTGTGGTGTGTCGTCTCCATGTGGTGTCCCGTCTCCACCGTGATGTCCCGTCCCCGCTGTGGTGTCCCATCTCCATGTGGTGTCCCATCTCCAACGTGGTGTCCCGTCCCCGCTGTGGTGTCCCATCTCCATTGTGGAGTCCCGTCTCCATTGTGTTGTCCCATCTCCATGTGGTGTCCCATCTCCACCGTGGTGTCTTGTCTCTATTGTAGTGTCCCGTCTCCACTGTGGTGTCCCATCTCCATGTGGTGTCTGTCCCCACTGTGGTGTCCCATCTCCATGTGGTGTCTGTCCCCATTGTGGAGTCCCGTCTCCATTGTGTTGTCCCATCTCCATGTGGTGTCCCGTCTCCACCGTGGTGTCTTGTCTCTATTGTAGTGTCCCGTCTCCATTGTGGTGTCTGTTCCCACTGTGGTGTCCCGTCTCCATTGTGGTGTCTGTCCCCACTGTGGTGTCCCATCTCCATTGTGGTGTCTGTCCCCACTGTGGTGTTCCGTCTTCATTGCGGTGTCTGTCCCCACTGTGGTGTTCCGTCTCCATTGTGGTGTCTTGTTTCCATTGTGGTGTCCCGTCTCCATTGGGGTGTCCCGTCTCCATGTGGTATCCCCTCTCCACTGTGGTGTCCCGTCTCCATGTGGTATCCCCTCTCCACCGTGGTGTCCCGTCTCCATGTGGTGTCCCGTCTCCATGTGGTATCCCCTCTCCACCGTGGTGTCCCGTCTCCATGTGGTGTCCCGTCTCCATGTCGTATCCCCTCTCCACCGTGGTGTCCCGTCTCCACCGTGGTGTCCCGTCTCCATGTGGTGTCCCGTCTCCATGTGGTATCCCCTCTCCACCGTGGTGTCCCGTCTCCACCGTGGTGTCCCGTCTCCATGTGGTGTCCCGTCTCCACCATGGTGTCCTGTCTCCATGTGGTATCCCCTCTCTACCGTGGTGTCTTGTCTCCATGTGGTATCCCCTCTCTACCGTGGTGTCTTGTCTCCATGTGGTATCTCCTCTCCACCGTGGTGTCCCGTCTCCACCGTGGTATCCTCTCTCCACTGTGGTTTCCCGTCTCCATGTGGAGTCTCCTTGTTCCGTACTGCTAGGTTATTTTCGCAACACTTTTTCGTTGATCTACGTTTTCAGCTCCACCGTTTCCAAGGAGACACAGTGCTGCATCCCATCCCCGTCTGAGTCCAGTCTGGAGGAAAAGTTTGCAGAAAGTGAGTGCCAGCCTCCAGCGCTGTTGGCGTGGACTGAGGTGGTTGAAAATAATCACTTTCATGTGTGTGTGTGTGTGTGTGTGTGTGTGTGTGTGTGTGTGTGTGTGTTGTGTATATGTGTGAGTACGCGTGAGTGGGTGCATGCGCGTGCGTGTGTGTGCGTGAGAGAGAGATTGATTGATTGATTGATTGATTGATTGATTGATTGATTGATTGATTGATTGATTGATTGATTGATTGATTGATTGATTGATTGATTGATTTATTGATTAAACTTTATTTTTCTAGGGAAATACATGAATTAGGCATAACTGCCTATCTTACATCCAGACTTTGATAATCATAATAATACAAACTATTTGTACGCACATACCTTCCCTAATAGGCAAGCTCATGGCGTTTACAATGAAAAGTCCACACTCATACAAAGCATTCCAACACTCGCACACTGTACAGTTGAAATAAAAGAAGAATTCAATACAAGACAATTAATTAACATAGCAGGCAATGAATAAAACACGAAACATAAAAGAGGCGCCTTGTGATGCACCTCACTGCTCGTCAGGAAAGACTGACCGGAACAGGTGTGTCTTGAGGGAGGTTTTGAACTGGGACATGGAATCAGAGTGACGGACAGGGAAAGGTAGGCTATTCTACGTTACAGGGCCGATGTAAGCAAAAGCTCGCTGTCCTTGGGTTTTCTTTTTGCGACGGGGGACATTTAACGTTTTGGTGTCTGCAGCTGAACGGTTATTTCTAGCGGGGGTGTAGACTGAGAATTTCTTTGAGTGCGTGTGGTGCAGTTTGATTGAAGAAGTTGAAACACATAGTGGCTAGCTTATCCTCTATCCTCCGAGCGACGGGGAGCCAATGCAGTGCACGAAGGAGTTTGGATGTGGGAGTTTTCTTGGGACATCTAAAAACTAATCTAACAGCAGTGTTTTGGACTTTTTGCAAACAAATCCAATCCCATCCGCCACCCCTACCCACCCACCCATGAGAGAGAGAGAGAGAGAGAGAGAGAGAGAGAGAGAGAGAGAGAGAGAGAGAGGGACGGACGGACGGACGGACAGATAGATACACGAACACATACACTTATATATATATATATACACACACACACATACAATGGAAGAGAAATTGATTGCACGACTAAACGTGCGTGTGCACATGCATGCATGCGTGCGTGTGTGCATATATGCAGGTTGGAGCAGTGATGGGGGGAATGTGTGTGTGTGCGCGCGCGCGCGCGCGTGTGTGTACGAATTTTCATGGTGTCATCAATACTTTGCACTGTATTACTGGGAGAAATATGGTTCTTGGTGCAATCAATGGAGGTGGGATATAGGACAGGAAAAAAGGATTGATGGTGACGAAATACTCACACATTTTAACTTTGATAAAATGTAGGATCAAAATGTTTTAAAGATACATATACATGTCTATATTTCTCTCGTAAACACTGTTTGTTGATGTGAATGCCTGCATGGTGCAAACCTGACAAAGCTTCTAACGGCACCACAGTGAGAGATTATTTCTAAAAGATGTAACGATGCTTTACGCTGGAACAGCTCATAGGACAACTTTTGAAGGTGCATCTTTATTTCTAACAAGACGGAGAAGATTTGTCATAAATGTTTTACATACCATACACTTGTACAGCTTCACGGAACGAAGTTAAAAGGTGTACCTTCGGGTTAGCAAGACGAGAAAGCTTTTGACTGTGTGTGAGATCATCACGAGTGTCTAGAGTTTGCTGTTGCCCGAGCTGCAGACGAGCAGTGCAGTGGTGTGTGTGTGCCTTTGCAGCAGTCCACCACAACTCCCAGCTGAAGGCGGACCTGGGGGCAGCCCAACGCCAGATCGAAAGCCTCAGGGCACGGTTGCGAGAGCTCGAGGTGAGGGTCAATCTGCATGTGTGGCAGTTGTTGGAAGTAAAGCTGTGCTTTTATATAGCGAATTATCACCCATGTCTGGGTCTCAAACCGCTTTACACTTTACCCCCTGATCACAGGGCCGCTTGGTCAATCTTCACCAGCACCTGAAAACAAACACATTGACATACAGATAAGACGCACATGGTTGGGCACCGACACTAACTCCACCATTGCGAATATCACAACCTGATGCTGGCTCATGGCAGCATACGAGGGGGAATCGTAATACAGTGTGACATTGCTGCCTTCACACGTACCAAGTTTCACTCCTAGTTGGAGAGAAGCAAAACAATTAAGCATCTTGCCCAAGGATGCAACTCTAGGGTCAGCGAAGATTGGGACGCCGCTACTGCTAGCCACGAGGGGCAGCCAGGCAAGTGGTGTTACACTGGTCTTAGAAACTTTGTGGCCTTTTCTAGTTGAACTCTGCAGTGCAGGCTCCATCTTTGTTGTTACACATCCCTCCCTTGTTTGTAAGAATGTTCACATTTATGAGGATTTTTGTTTTGTTTTTGTTTTGTTTTGTTTTGTTTTGTTCTGCTTTGTTTTGTTTTGTTTTGTTTTGTTTGTTTTGCTTGAATTTGTTTTGTTTTGCTTTGCTTTGCTTTGCTTTATTTTGTTTTGTTTTGTTTTGGGGTTTTTTTTGCTTTGCTTTGTTTTGTTTTGTTTTTTTTGTTTTGTTTTGCTTTGCTTTGTTTTGTTTTGTTTTGTTTTGCTTTGCTTTGCTTTGCTTTGTTTTGTTTTGTTTTGTTTTGTTTTGTTTTGGAGGATGGGGTGGATGGTTTGTGCGTGGGTTTTATAGAGCTGCTTTGGAACAATCATAAATAAGGTGTTCCATTCATTCATATCCGAAATAGTATGTGATAGAGAAAAGGTGGGGGTTTCACTGTCTTTGTACGCACACTTTTTTTTTCCTGTGTCACTTTTCATATGTGGTCGATTCATTCCTCAGTAAATCATTGCACGTGTATGCTTCTCGTATACTCATTCCTGCATCCGTTTCCATGACAAATTTGTTTCAATGCCGCAGATGTGGAAGAGCTCACTGTCAGAAGAGGACGCTTCAGCAAAGAGAGATAATGCGGGAGCGATTACCTCCCTTGACACATCCTCGACCGGCGTAAATGGAAAACCACAAGACGTCCTAAGCAGGTAGTCCACACGATATTTTGGATGGGTGGGTGGACCGACAGGTGGTTGCATAAAAAGATAGATGAATAAATGGACGAGTAGATGGATGAATATATGCATGCATGCACTTTCTCAACGGAAAATCTTCAAGACGACAAAACATGACCTGTGCTGATTTGATGTGGATTTTATCATCCTCTTTCACCAACTTACGTTGTGCTGATGACATTGATGGATAAGCAGGATGTGAAGAGGAGCTGACTAGTCTTGTCGAGCACCTGGACAAGACCTCACAGGCATATGGCATGGAGATCAGCGTCGAGAAGACCAAGGTGATGACGAACAATCCTCGGGGCTTCAAAATGGAAATCAAAGTGAAGGGCCAAAAACTGGAAGCTGTGAACAACTTCAAACACCTGGGATCTATCGTGACTGATGAAGGGTCCAAACCAGAGATACTGTCCAGGATAGCACAAACAACAGCAGCATTGGCAAAGTTGAAACCAATATGGCGTGACAGAAATATCACTCTCGCGTCGAATATCAGGCTCATGCGCACGCTGGCCATCTCCGTATTCTTGTATGCATGCGAGTCCTGGACACTCACATCTGAACTACTGAGACGAATACAAGCCCTGGAAATGAGATGCTACCGCAAGATTCTGAACATCTCATATAAAGACCATGTCACGAATGAGGAAGTCAGCAACAGGATCAGGAGAGCAATTGGACAGTACGAAGACCTGCTCTCAATCATAAAAAGCAGAAAGCTGAAGTTGTACGGTCACGTGTCAAGAGGCAGTGGGCTGGCCAAGACCATCCTGCAAGGTACCGTACCAGGTGGGAGAAGAAGAGGCAGGCAGAGAAAGAGGTGGGAAGACAACATCAAAGAGTGGACAGGCTTGACCTTTGCTGACTCACAGCGAGCCACAGAGGATAGAGATCGATGGAGGAAGATTGTCCGAAAGTCATCAGTGGTACCTCAACAACCCATCTCAGGGTTAAGAGACTGAACTGAACTGAACTG
>JAWQFJ010012895.1:0-32500 GCA_034096865.1 Theodoxus fluviatilis | reverse complement strand
AAATATGTTTAGGTGAGCAGCTGTCCTATGCTGATTATAAAATAAGAAAGTGAAATGTATTTCCCAACATTTATTTGGTCAGGTATTTATCAGGATGGATTTGTAGAACATCAGAACTCAAACACTGTTATCAACCACGTAAAAAGATGTCGCAAATGAACTGACAATTTACCCCAAAAAATTCAAAAAAAACATTATTGTTTTTATGTTCATTGTGAATGGCTGTAGAGCTATATAGTGTTCCAAATGGTTTATCAATGTACACAGTCAGCAGAAGAATGACATGGTATTTGTTGCATTCAGGTGAAACCAAACTGTGTTTTGGGAGGTTTATGCTTTAGGTCCAAACTGTAATTGGTGTGAAACTTAACCTGACAATGCTGTGTGCTGAGAAACAGATTTCCAGTAGTTGTGTTATTATTGCAGGAATGCTGCACACCATGAGCTATCACTGAGCAAGCTATGCCCCTCACGGACGCTTATTCTCAGAAAACCCTCATGTACTGCCATTCTGTGAAGTACCACCACACACTGGCACCAGTGTCTCATTCTTTGTCCCCAGATGTTCATAGTTGTCACTTGCTGCCCAAACTGACTGTGGGAAGCCTTTCCCAAACACATCCACTCTTGCACTCTTGCCTGCTGACCATTTCGTGTAATTATTTTTTCAAGCTCATAAATTAACATGCCTCTGCTACAAAGACTTGCTGTGTTGGTCTGTTGACGACAAGAAACTTCCAGATAAGCCAGACGTCTGACGGTCTTCAGAGGAAGAGCCGCCGTCTTCAAGTGTTTCGGCCCTGTCTTCCTGACACTCGGGGGATGGGGATGCGCCACACTTGGATCATGGCCACAGGAGCCCGTCAGTTGTCTATCATGGTAAGACACACTGTGTGATGGTCTCTGACCTCTGCCTCGCTGAAGCGCAGGCTGGGGTGTCAAACAAAGGAAGCAGGTCCACCTAAGTTCATGGACTGCCCCTTGGGTGCCGTCAGAGGAGTCCCAATCTCCAGAGTCTCTCCTACCTAGATCCAGCAGGATGCCCTCTCTGCTGCTTTTGCTAGAACCTTCCTTTGGTTCTTCAGTTTCTTTATTGTGGAAAGATAGAAGCGATGTGTCCTTGATGGTCAGACACATCTACGTAAAAGGATTTGTCCCAGGACAAAAATATTCTGTACGACATGCACTCATACCTGATGCCCCCTTTTCATGAAATGCCAGCTCTGGCTACTGGACTGCTCAGCAACCTGTAGCCCTCAGCAGCCAAAGGTTGTGCAGGGGGGGAAAGCAACTATCAGGTCATTATGACCTGTGTGATGTATGCATGCGTACATGCGTGCGTGCATGTGGGCGTATGTGCATGTGTGTAATTGATACCGAGCGCATTTCCAGCCCTTTGGCTGATCAATGGCTCTGCAAAAGTAATCTCCCTGAATTCAGTTGTGTCACTGGCGTGTCACTGATCGGCCACACTAAGTGGATCAGAGATGGTTGCTGAGGCCCTTGCGGTGAAAAGAGTGCGTCTCTTGTCACAAAGCCCCTGGCAGCTGATTCCAGGGGATGGTGCCACACAGTATATTGCAGTGCCGTAACCATAGCTGTGTGATTACAACTTAAATAATTTTAGCAACCACAAAGTCTGAGGTAAAACGAGAAAGGTTTCAAGCAGCTCACACAGCGATATAGATTTGTTACCTCTGTTTCAAGCAGCTCACACAGCACTATAGACTTGTTACCTCTGCTTCAAGCAGCTCACACAGCACTGCAGACTTGTTACCTCCGCTTCAAGCAGCTCACACAGCACTACGGACTTGTTACCTCCATTTCAAGCAGCTCACACAGCGCTATGGACTTGTTACCACCATTTCAAGCAGCTCACACAGCACTATGGACTTGTTACCTCCGTTTCAAACAGCTCACACAGCGCTACGGACTTGTTACCTCCGCTTCAAGCAGCTCACGCAGCACTACGGACTTGTTACCTCCATTTCAAGCAGCTCACACAGCACTATGGACTTGTTACCTCCGTTTCAAACAGCTCACTCAGTGCTATGGACTTGTTACCTCCGTTTCAAGCAGCTCACACAGCACTACGGACTTGTTACCTCCGTTTCAAGCAGCTCACGCAGCGCTATTGACTTGTTACCTCCGTTTCAAGCAGCTCACACGCCACTACGGACTTGTTACCTCCGTTTCAAGCAGCTCACACAGCACTATGGACTTGTTACCTCCGTTTCAAGCAGCTCACACAGCACTGCAGACTTGGTACCTCCGTTTCAAGCAGCTCACACAGCACTGTGGACTTGTTACCTCTGTTGCAAGCAGCTCACACAGCGATATGGATTTGTTACCTCCGTTTCAAGCAGCTCACACAGCACTGCAGACTTGGTACCTCCGTTTCAAGCAGCTCACACAGCGATATGGACTTGTTACCTCTGTTTCAAGCAGCTCACACAGCACTGCAGACTTGTTACCTCCGTTTCAAGCAGCTCACACAGCACTATGGACTTGTTACCTCCATTTCAAGCAGCTCACACAGCGCTATGGACTTGTTACCTCCGTTTCAAGCAGCTCACACAGCACTACAGACTTGTTACCTCTGTTTCAAGCAGCTCACACAACATGCAGACTTGTTACCTCCGTTTCAAGCAGCTCACACAGCACTATTGACTTGTTACCTCTGTTTCAAGCAGCTCACACAACACTATGGATTTGTTACCTCTGTTTCAAGCAGTTCATACAGCACTACGGACTTGTTACCTCCGTTTCAAGCAGCTCACACATCACTATGGACTTGTTACCTCCGTTTCAAGCAGCTCACACAGCACTACAGACTTGTTACCTCCGTTTCAAACACCTCACACAGCACTACGGACTTGTTACCTCCGTTTCAAGCAGCTCACTCAGTTTTTCGGTCCGTTAATTGGTTGGTGCATTATTTGGCAAACTAACTCAAAAAGTTCAAGTCGGATTCTGATCAAATGTAGTGGAGTGTAAGGGTTTCACCCATGGTACAATCCATAAAAATAGGTATATCTGTTATCTCGTTTTAAAATGAAAACCATCCAGAACAATTTAATCGCCGTAGGCCATAGGCCGACGTTTGCTGCAAGCTGGCATATGCGTTCCACACTCAGAGACCGCTAGCAGAGGCTAAAATAATGTAAATGTCGTAGCGTCAGGCCTGGCTAGAGAAACATGCTCCCTGAATTATAAAGGCCATGGTAAAGTCGCTGTGAAACCTCCACAGCTGTGGCTGCCTTGGCAGAACTTGCGAGTCTCCACGTGCACTCTAGTTTCCTGACAATGCACAGACAGTTCTTCTTACAGAGCTAGACACTCTGCAAGGAACCAACAAGAAGAGTTCAGCCACAACCTCCCAGTGGGTGTGTGAGTGCTCCATCCACTCAGGCATTGATAAATTCTCGACATTTTTAAGTCTTGACAGCTCTATGAACTGGCTTGTTGATCGTGCAAACGTGTCACTTCATGGCCAGCATAATATAAAGACTCCAGAAAAAATTGATCTTGACAGAAGGCAGAAAAACTACATGCGCTAGTAGTACTAATGTTTGGTTGCAGGCAGCAACTCTTTGTGCATCAAAAATCACTATAAACAGTGAGTAGATGAAAAATAAATCAGGGGCAAGAAAGACCGGGCCTAGAAAAATGTCAGAGTCAATGGACCCAAGGTCAAGGACACAGCTATGATTTGGGCACGGGGAAGGTAGAGTGTAGAGTGAGTGTCGTGTTCTGTGCCCATATTGCGTCACAAGTATGAAGAGCAAATAAACCTACACATATTGTTGAAGGCTTTGTATTTAAAAATCCACCCAAATATACATACAGCCTGTGGTGCACCAATAATTCTCTCATCAATTGGAATGCTGCAGTCTCTGCATGTGCTTTTGAGGCCTGCTCCAGTAGCACTCACTCGGCCAGCCCCAAGCAGCACCTTATTGCCACTGGAAGGTATCGTGAACATCAGACTGTGGAAGACATCAAGCCCATCAGGGCAGCATGTGTTTTCTCCACATCCAAATGGAGGCAGCTTCTGCAGCATTTTGAAGCCTCTTTATCATTGCATCTGCTTGTCTAGCCTGCACATCCAGACTCTGAAGCAACCCAAACAAATATAAAGAAACCTTCCATCAGTACTCAACTGAATTACAGTGTCTCACAAAAACTTATGTCTTTATATTTCATTTCAGAAAAGCGAATGATATATATGGTAAAGGTATTTAATATATTAACTCATATTAGTTGTGTGCAACTGAGAACCCACAGTGATTAGCGCCAGCACTGAGCTCGTGCAGACTGCAAGCGTGCAGGAGGGTGCAGGGACAAAGGCAGGCTGGGTGTCGCTTTTCCATCACTGAGCCGTGTTTGAAAGGAAGCCATCTTAGCTCCCACTGTCTTGCGGTGTCTCATGGTCCTCTCGGGAACGGTCCTCTGTAGAGGTTCTGGGAGAGGTGCTCACACTTCCATGACCCTCGGGTTCCGGCTGATGAGGAAAGCACTGAGTTAACTTTCCCTGACTGTTGCATGCATAGTTTTGGTTCTGTGTAAAATGCTGCATTGAAAATACAATTTTAAAAGCTTAGTTTTAGGTATCCATCAAATGATAGTTCATGCATGAATGCAAATGCTCTGTATTGGATGTCATACATTGAATATGTACCATGTAAACTGTAGTTTCAGCTCTGGATTAAATACCAATTTATGTCTGGAAACTGATGAATGGACAAAAAAGGTGAAGCACCTAAACAGATCCTTAACAGTTGACAAGGTGATGGAGATCATTTCTTAATACCCTGGTACTTGGAAGGTGAATGTTATGAGCTGCCAACCTACAAAGGGAGGGCCACATATCATGATGTAATAAAATATTGAAATATACAATGTATAGGAAGTATCTATTAATGAACTCAAGGTATGCACACACCAACTTTTTGTGTTGTCTGCCCAAACATCCCACTACAATAGTGTAGTGCAATAAGGCTATACAGTGTTAACAAAGCGATATTCAAACACTGAAAAACTCCATATGTAACAAGGTTTAATGAGACAAAGGATGAGATGATGCATAAATGACATTCCATGCATGCTGCTGTTGACAAGCATACAAGTTCATTTCATAATCTTTAATATCAAATAACAAGCAGAAATATCAGACAGTCTGACTGATGAATTTTGAAACAAGATCTTGTTTCTAATATACAGACACAGCATAAAACACTTATAAAAGGAGGCAGATTAAATCTATCAAAACATTCAGCATGAAACTTTTAAAAATTGCTTTTCTTCATTTTGGTTTTAGATGTTTCACTATGGAGCAATGCACACATACAGAGCAAAACCACAGCACATCTGACCAGACATGGCTCCGAGAATCATTCCTAGTGGATGGACATAGTAAGGATGGGTGCTCACACAGAGCTAAACCACAGCACATCTGACCAGACATGACACCGAGCACCATTCCTAGTGGATGGACATAGTAAGGATGGGTGCTCACACAGAGCAAAACCACAGCACATCTGACCAGACATGACAGCGAGAATCATTCCTAGTGGATGGACATAGTAAGGATGGGTGCTCACACAGAGCAAAACCACAGCACATCTGACCAGACATGACAGCGAGAATCACTCCTAGTGGATGGACATAGTAAGGATGGGTGCTCCCTGTCCATGGCATGAGAACATGCAGTCAGCAAATCTTGGATCAGCCCTCACACAACATGCACCTTCACATTCGCTATCACAGATGAGTAAACCTACGAATGTTGTGAAAGGCCCATATAGACATACTGGGATAACAAATCATATTTAAAATTTACTTTCCTTCAATCTCGCTCAGTTACTGTCAATCTGACCTTCATGAGATATGAATGGTGTGGAAAAGTAAGTTTTAAAAATGCAGTCAATGTAGGGTGCAGTCAAAAAAGAGAAAAAACCTGTTTCATACTTGGCTTCCTGCATTGTGCAAGCATCAAGTCAACTCATGCGGTGACTGACTTTAGGCTGTCTTGGAGTGACTACTGCACAGCAGTTAGTACCCTGAGATGCATCGTAATGCTTGGATTGAAACCTGCATGTCTCTCCACACCAGCCATAATCAATACAGCAAGCAGCAGCAAATAAGAAGCATTCAGTGCAGCAGGGCTGGTTCCAACAACACAACGAATTTACTCCTTTCATTTTCAAAAACATAACAATATGGCAGAGGAAAACAAATCTCACTTGAAACTTTAATTTTTAGAAAAGTTAATACTTTTCTTTTACGATGTCACACTCATCCTTTTCCCCTCCTTCCCTCCTTCATTCTACTTGGCGAAGAAACAAAAGCATGTGGACTACAGACAGTTCAACAACCACGAGAGACCAGGGTGTGGACTACAGACAGTTCAACAACCACGAGAGACCAGGGTGTGGACTACAGACAGTTCAACAACCACGAGAGACCAGGGTGTGGACTACAGACAGTTCAACAACCACGAGAGACCAGGGTGTGGACTACAGACAGTTCAACAACCACGAGAGACCAGGGTGTGGACTACAGACAGTTCAACAACCACGAGAGACCAGGGTGTGGACGACAGACAGTTCAACAACCACTAGAGACCAGGGTGTGGACTACAGACAGTTCAACAACCACGAGAGACCAGGGTGTGGACTACAGACAGTTCAACAACCACGAGAGACCAGGGTGTGGACTACAGACAGTTCAACAACCACGAGAGACCAGGGTGTGGACTACAGACAGTTCAACAACCACGAGAGACCAGGGTTGGGGAGGGGAAGGCTAGGTCCAATTGGGAAGATGCGTCACATTGCATGTAAGGACAGGCTGAAGGTAAAAGAGGAGACAACTCTACCAGTGGAGACAGGAGAGACAATCGCAGGTCAGTCAGAATTTCTGGCAAATAAGACATGCCATGGACCATACTTCAGTACTGGACCTTTGGAACTGAGCCAGGAGGGAGAGAAAACTAGAAGCAGGAGAAAACAGATTTTTTTTAAGACAACGGTCACTGTTGAAAGCAGAGATAAAAGGGAGGTAACTGACAGGAGAGCTAGAGAGGGAAAAGGGAGGTAACTAGGCCAGGACCTTGCTGGCCTGTTGCATGGCCTTAATTTGCTCAGGGGTGAGAACCTCTGCTGCGTGCTCTGCCTGCCAGGCGGCCATCCTGGCAGCCCCCAGCTCTTGGTGCAGTTGGTCAGACTTGGCCTTGGACTTTTCCACCTCCCTGTTCATCCTGCAAGCACAGATTCGCTCATGAAGACTGGAGAGGGGGGGTATAGATGGTGGGGGAAGAGTGAGGGTGTGGAGGAAGAGGAGGAGGAGGAGGAGCAGGAACAGGAGGAGGAGCAGGAAAAACAGTTGGAGGGGAGGCTGGGGGGGGGGGGGGGGTGGAGGGGGGGGTGGAGGGGGGGGGGGGGGAGGAAGAGGAGATGGAAAAGGAAGAGATAAAGGAGCAGAAGCAGGAGGAGGAGCAGGAAGAACACTTGGAGGGGAGGCCGGGGGGGGGGGGGGGGGGGGGGGGGAAGAGGAGATGGAAAAGGAAGAGATGAAAGAGCAGAAGGAGGAGGAGGAGCAGGAACAGGTGGAGCAGAAGCAGAAGGAGGAGCAGAAGCAGGAGGAGGAGCAGAAGCAGGAAGAGCAGAGGTAGAGGAGGAGGAGGAGGAAGAAGAGGAGGAGGAGGAGCAGGAGCAAGAGGAGCAGAAGCAGGAAGAGCAGAGGTAGAGGAGGAGGAGGAAGAAGAGGAGGAGGAGGTGCAGGAGCAGAAACAGGAGGAAGAACAGGAGCAGGAGGAAAAGCAGGAGGACAAACGGGAGGAGGGGAAAGAGCATCATGAGCAGGGGGAGGATGGCTAAACAGGGACTTGAGGAAGGAGGAAGAGAATGGAGGAAGAGCAGAAGAACAAAGAAAATGACCCAAAAGGTGACAAAAAGGAGAGGTAGGGAAGATCGCAAAATATGAAACAAGAGTGGGAGCAGAAGCAGGAGCAGGAAAGGAAGAAAGAGCCTGACCACAAGCTGGAGGAGAAGAGGACAGCAGCAGAAGAGACCAAGAGAGAGGAGGATTCATCCAATAACCTCTCACCAAGTACCAAATGTATGGCAGCACACCTGTCCTCCGAACGATTGTAGGGTCCCCCTATCGGGATCAGCTGGTCTGACCTCCATCAAAACGAAATCTGGGAGAGGGGCCACCTCCCCTTCCGTTGGCCGCCGATCTCGTGAGGGCCCACCCGGGTCTCCGCGCGGGTCTGTTAATTATGCGTCAACAATTTGGGATGGCTGTAGTGACGCTAACTTGAAAAGGCTGAAGTCATTGTATCGAAGAGCCTCTAAGCTTATGATAACAGATAGTTCACTATCTACAAATGACAAAATGAAAGAACTTAACATATTGCCTTTTAATAAGCATTTACAATTCAATAAATGTGTCTTAATGAAAAGAATTCATGATTGTGACGTGCCTGATTATTTTATAAACTTATTCCAACATTCAAATATTCGTGTACATAACTTTATAATACCACAACCTAGGATTGATTTGTTTAAACATAGCCTATCTTATTCAGGGGCTACTATGTGGAACACACTATCCGATTCTCTAAACATTGCGAAATCTTTAGTGAACTTTAAATTGAAACTTCATACTTTTCTTATGCAGTCATCCTAGATACTTTCAACTTATTATAAATTCACTTTGTGTCTATTTTTAGCGTGGTATTTTGTTACCTTGATTTGATTGTAACCTGTGTTATTGTGTGAATTTTGTGTGGGATAGAGGATGGGTGGGTGGGTATGGGTGGGGGATGAGATTGGATTTGTTTGTTTGTTTTCTTGTTTTAACAAGGGCTGGATGTAAGATAGGCAGTTATGCCTAATTCATGTATTTCCCTTGAAAAATAAAGTTTAATCAATCAATCAATCAATCAATCTCTCTCTCTCTCTCTCTCTCTCTCTCTCTCTCTCTCTCTCTCTCTCTCTCTCTCTCTCTCTCTCTCTCTCTGGTCATTCTAAAGGCCTCCTCACACATGGCAAGATTTCTGGCAAAATTCCTCTTGCCATAGCAAACATCGCGCTCGCAAGTTGCAAAAAAGGTTTTGGGCGTCCTCACACATGACAAGATTTCTGGTTTTCTCCACTTGTCATGGCAAAAATCGCGCTCGCATGTCGCAAGAACAGTTTTCTGCTGAGTTGCCGCGGAATAGGAACGCGTTCTACTTATTATTGCCTCTGACAGAGTGTCTGCGATTAGCCAATCAGATGGGTTCTTACTTGTGATGTAACAGTGGGAAGTTGTTGTCCAAAATTTGTACTAGCAGTCGACCTACGTCGAATCAAATCTTGTATAGAACCCGAGTCAGTATTGAGTCACTAGGCAAAGTCTCTAGTTTACTAGAATGGTATGGGTTGTGCAAGTTCATACGTCACTTGCACAGTGTCCTGACGCTTAAATCAGAATTTCTTGTACAGTTCTACATCATAATATTGTGATAAGGTGCACCTATCACCAAGTGTATTGTACATCTACTGTGTTCATCTTCTATTCAATTATCTTTGCTTGTGTCTCTTCCCACCCCCCTTCTGTGCGTCAGATGATCAGATTTCTCTCCAATTCTCCAACCCTCTCTCCACCCCACTCCCCCATCCTGTGTGCAACGCAAGCTGACCAGCTGACCACTCTGGGACCCCTCTTCTGCTGTGGTCTGATAGTTGGTGCAGCTACCCTGTCAGTTACTTGTTAGATTAACGTGATCCGAGACTAGTGAACCATTCTGGCATCCGAATTGTAACATTTTGACTTGCAACAGCATATGATTCATTCAATAGACTGTGTTATGGTGAATGAGACAACTTGACAGAGCGACCAGCGCAGTCCTGTTCAATGGTATTACAGGCGAATGGTTCAGGACAACAGTCGGAGTCAGACAGGGCTGACTGCTCTCCCCCACACTCTTCAACCTCTTCCTCGAAAGGATAATGACTGAAGCCCTAGCAGACCTCGAAGGATCAATCAGCATATGTGGCAGAAAGATCACCAACTTACGCTTTGCTGATGACATTGATGGATTAGCAGGAAGTAAATAGGAGCTGACTAGTCGTGTCGAGCACCTGGACAAGACCACACATGCAAATGGCATGGAGAACAGCGCCGAGACGACCAAGGTGATAACGAACAACCCTCAGGGCTTCAAAATGGAAATCAAAGTGAAGGGCCAAAAACTGGAAGCTGTGAACAACTTCAAATACCTGGGATCTATTGTGACTGATGAAGGGTCCAAACCAGTGATACTGTCCAAGATAGCACAAACAACAACAGCATTGGTAAAGTTGAAGCCAATATGGCGTGACAGAAATATCACTCTCGCGTCGAAGATCAGGCTCATACGCACGAGGGCCATCTCCGTATTCTTGTATGCATGCGAGTCCTGGACACTCACATCTGAACTACAGAGACGGATACAAGCCCTGGAAATGAGACGCTACCGCAAGATTCTGAACATCTCATATAAAGACCATGTCACGAATGAGGAAGTCAGCAACAGGATCAGGAGAGCATTTGGACAGTACGAAGACCTGCTCTCAATCTTGAAAAGCAGAAAGCTGAAGTGGTACGGTCATGTGTCAAGAGGCAGTGGGCTGGCCAAGACCATCCTGCAAGGTACCGTACTAGGTGGGAGAAGGAGAGACAGGCAGAGAAAGAGGTGGGAAGACAACATCAAAGAGTGGACAGGCTTGACCTTTGCTGACTCACAGCGAGCCACAGAGGATAGAGATCGATGGAGGAAGATTGTCCGAAAGTCATCAGTGGTGCCTCAACAACCCATTTCAGGGTTAAGAGACTGAACTGAACTGAACTGAACTGAAATGAACTGAACTGAACTGAACTGAATTTCAAGGCGAGTTAAATTAAGTAATCTTTCTTTTCTGCCAAATTGAAGGAGGGACCAGGGTTAGGGTCTGGGAAACAATCCAACGCTGGCTCCTGTGAGCTAGGTCCGTGCATTCCCTTTTTAAGGGGGAATGGCACATGAGAGAGAGAGGGAGGGAGGGAGAGAGAGAGAGAGAGAGAGAGAGAGAGAGAGAGAGAGAGATACCACTGCCACCACGGTCTTGGGTAGGTCCAGGCTAGTCCATGGCCCAGGACATTATCATCAGCCTCGGACCAGCCAGGAGCTCCTGTACCCATGGATAAATAAAGTTGTGGAAAGCAGCTACGACTTGTCTCATACCTGCACCCTTCTACCATCAAGTCTTGAACTCCCCACAGCTCGAACCTTACCACCGGCATCGCCTACATCATCATAACATATTTCGTATCGGTGCAGTAAAGCTCGGAAAACACGTTTTTGCTGCAATTGTGGCTCGCAGCGCCACATGTTGTGATGGTGTGGTCTGAAGGCTGCAGGTAGGTAGGCTTCTCTGTGAGGAAGAAGGCGAGCACGTTCGGCGTTTCCAACACTTTATTCTCAGCCTGTGTTGTCTACCCAGATGGTAGCGGATCTGTCTTAGCATGCACTGCCGCCTCTATTTATTGGGATCAACAAGACTAGGTACAAAGAGGGAACCGGAAGGGTTCACTTCTGGAGGACTTTCAGACAAAGGACGGAAGTTCTCTCATCTGGTGAAAGAGGAGAGGGGGGTTAACGATGGAGAAAAACAGGGGGCGGAGAGGCGTGGGTGCTGAGAGTCTGGCCTCTCCTAAAGCTGACCTCTTGGAGACAAACATGCCAGCCAACGCCTAGCCCAGCGCCGCCAGAGGAGAGATGGAGTGTAGTCCTGAGGCCAAGCAGCTCTATCAGCCCTAGAAAAAGGAAGTGTCGGCTACAAGTTCATACCAAAAAGTTTTGACATATTTTGAAAGAAGACACCTAGTACATGACATTTTGAGATAGTCTAACTTTGGGTAGAATCTAAATAATGAGATTTTTCTGTTTTTGAAATTCGTTTCTCACGCAAACAGGTAAAAAGTAAAAATAAAAATAAAAAATAATGTTTTAACTTGTTATTTTCCCCGACTAAAGTAAGTAGGCATGTTCAAATATTACAATAATTCATGTATTGGAGTATGTTAGTGATTTTTGGTTTAGTAAGCAATTAATTAAGAATAAAAAACTTGTTTGACTCAAATCATTCGAGTTGCCTCCCTTGATGATAGTCAACATACGTAGCAATGTGCACAGACCACCACCTATTCCTTCTGCACATCTCTTGGTTGCACAATCTCCACACAAACACAATGCTGTTGAAATCATTCCCAGACTGAATCAATGGAATGAATGTCTCCTTCAAAATACATATCAGTGTCAGAACCACTACTGTCAGTGTCACTTGTGTGGTCCATATGCATGTCTTCCTCCACCAACACCGACTGTTTGTTCACACACCCAACACATGCACACAGTTGTATGCATTGCAGAGAGTTGCGGTGGCAGCTGCTAATAAAATATAATTTTCTGTATAGATTATCCATTTCTCTATTTGTTTGTAAAATTTCAGGTTAAACTATTGTTAAGATCATGGTTAATTTTGTTTCCAAAAAGATCGTTACTAGCATCCACTTTGGTAAGACGCCATTCTATGATTATCGCCGAAAATCTGGTTAAAAAATAAAATACAATATTTGCGCACTCATTATCGTATTAAAACTTACGCGTATTTACCACTTTGTTCATTTTTCTACGTTAAATCTGTATTCTGGGGATTGTTTGAGCCTAAGATCATGTTCATTTGTTTTGATCATATACCTCCTACCTACTGACTTTCTTTGGACATTATTTATTTTCCCTAGACTGCCCCTTTAACTTGGTTTCGTGCAACAAGCAACACTATTTTCCTCACATGATTATGGTGTAAATAGACCTCAAATGATCAATCAGGCAAGCAATCAAATAGTTTTTACTAAAATGTAACGAAAGTATAACGTTCAACTTACTGTACGAGTTTTTCTGGAGCTCAGGTCCCTGTCGATTTGCTTTTTTTAGACTTAGTCTTTCTGCACACAATACAGACAGGAGGCAGGGTATGCTCGCTTCTGGTAGTCGATTCTCGGCTGTTCTGTCCTTGTGGTCTCATTTTTTTCCTCGGTGAAACAGCTCCCGCAGCTTTACCTTTCTCAACGCTATGCTGCGCCTGTTCGATTCTTCGTTTGTTTGTGAAACGATTGTACCATTACATTACAGGTGAAAGCAACGTGTTTCACTTTCAGGCTTTGATTGTAAAGCAAGAAGTTTCTCAGCTATCACACGTTCTTCGCCGTCTAAAGTACTCCACTGCTTGCTTGACCATATCATGGTATTC
Organism: Theodoxus fluviatilis; assembly: GCA_034096865.1. Lineage (NCBI taxonomy): Eukaryota > Metazoa > Mollusca > Gastropoda > Cycloneritida > Neritidae > Theodoxus > Theodoxus fluviatilis. The sequence continues at coordinate 19,178 of JAWQFJ010012895.1, read as the reverse complement.
CACTTAATCTCTGTGAAACTCGCTAAATCTAGAGACGTAATACCTTCGCAGCAGTGCAATGCACTTGTTAGATACGCGTATGCAAGGGACGCAACTCTATATCTGGTAGACGTTTTTCATTGAGGTTTTTTTCCAACTTCTTTTAATTATCATACGTTATTTAGATTCATTTGAAAGTTAGACTGTACAAAATATCAACAAAGAATATTCCCTTAACCCATGAGAACAAATATTTTTTGGTATGAACAACTATCCGACGCTTTTGAACGATAGAGCTGCTTGGCCTCAGGACTAGTGGCCACAGCGGGAGACAAGGGAAGCGGAAGAGAGAGAGAGAGAGAGAGAGAGAGAGAGAGAGAGAGAGAGAGAGAGAGAGAGAGAGAGAGAATAAGTTACATGGCAAGGGATCGATAAAAATGAGAGCAAATAATTCAGTAGGGAGGGATTTCCTCTTGGTTACAATTAGTTTGCTTCTAAAATGAGATTCAACCACTCAGAGTTAGCTTCTTTCAAGAAAGACGTTTGGATTTAACCCAGTCGTAAATATGTAAGTCACAATGCGAGGTTTTTGTTTTGTTTTGTATTGTATTGTTTTATTTTCCCCACTACTCTTGTGCTCTACGTCATGCTGAAAGTTAAACAGATAAAATGCCTCTTAGACTTCACTCACATCTCATTTTGATGTGCACTTCTTGATCAACAATGGAACACGAAAACTGCACCAGTGCTTTCTTTAACTACCAAGGCAAATGGTAATGTATTAATGTTGTGATGTTTCGTGTCATACGTCGTGTATACTGTACTGCTTTGGATAGAAGTTTCTGCAAAGATTTAAAAAGGAAATGTGGCTTTTACAGTGATGATCTTCATTCCTCCATAAATAAATAAAATTATTCAGCACTGACAGTTAAAACTCATTGACCTGTTATTAGTCTGGAATGAGAAAGGGAAAGCCCATTAAAGTCAACAAAAATGTGGTGGGGCTTCATGCCTCGTATTTTAGTATTTTGTTTCTAAAATGAAAGTAGTTAAAGTCAGCAAGACAAAACAGATCCGATGAAACACATATGCTTATACTCTAAATCAGGATGTCTTTCTTTTTTCTGTTTAGTTTATTTATCATGAACATGTCACTAAAATGAGTTCGTGCCTTTCACCCATCAAATTTCTTATTCAGATTCCGTGACGTTACGACAAGAAAACAACACATTCTGCCATAAGAACACAAAAATAGCTTCATTTGATGAATGGTATCACATGCAGCTTATTGGATTGTCCAACACTGTCAAAAGTTTAGAAGGAAAGACGATTTTGCACTTGTCTGTGGGTTGTGTTCATTTTTATCAATGGGCTCAAGAAAGTACAAGACTTTGAAACCCGAGGCAAAGAGCTCATCTATGAACTCTAATCAGGTTTAATAATTTGAAACAAGTCTGATGGCCCCCCTTCCCCCTCCCCCCCCCCCCTCAAAATTCATTTCAGAATTTTAACGAGTAGATGGTTTCTACAGTCGTTCGGACATACTTTCAGTACCAAATAAGGCTAGAGCTGCTGAATGATTCCCTCGTGGGCAGAAACTGCTAACTGCTTGGCTTCGAGTGTTAATTACTCCAATAAAACACCCATGTTTGGTCTTGAGCTGTCAGAGACTATGGGGCATCGGATATGTATCATGCCCATTTGAACATTGTTTGTGTGCACTGGCAGAAAAGTGTACATCAAAATTTAAACTACAAAATTATTTCTCTTGCTATGTGATTCAATGTATTTCGAAGTGTTTTTTTTTTCATTTTTGATGAGATTACCAAAATAAGTGTCAGGTTGAGGCCTACTGCCATGACCTCCCGGGGTTTAATGCCCCGAAAGAATGAAAGTTCGCCATAAGAAATAAAAGGTGTTTTTAAACATTTAGTTTCGTGGTTAACAGAAAAAGTCAGCATGTTTTATTGATATAGCAATCTTCTCAATTTGTTTAATACGATGTACCTTTTAATATATAAAGAAAGAAGGGATGATACCTTTTTACATAACCGAATAATAAATGGAAGAGAGAGTGGAAAAACGGGGTTCGTGTTACAATGCCCCTCTTTCCCTTAGGGGATGCTAAAGCAGACCATGAGGTTTCAACATGTTTCTTTGTTTTCATCTTGCCCGTTGTCTGTCTAGCATCATGTGCTCCAGCCATTTTCATTCAAGTGGATCTCAAATGAACCAGAAAAAATATAGTATAATCGGGGAATTCGACTGTTCGTCTCACCCATGATTCCAGAGTACACTCCCCCTGTTTCATCAAAGTTCACGTGCGTCCGACATCTACAGACTTCGTTGAGAGTAACGATATTCGTGTGATGAGTGCACTTAATATCAACTCAAGTGCAGAGGTAAGTTGCATTGTATTTGATTGGGAAACTTCGCCGCAAAACGCTTGGGTTCCCATGATCATTATCACCGGGCCAGTATCCTTGACCTCTCCAGCTCCCGAGCTTGTGTTCTATAGCGAGAGTATGGTCTTTGCTGATCGATAATACCGCATGCATGGCCAGCCAGCAGGGGTTGGGTTCCTGGAATACTTGGTCAAGGCTAGTGGTTTTCCTTCGTTCCTCCTGCTCGAGTACAATGACTCGGTATATATAAAACGTGCATCGGCGCTATCGGCGCTATCGGCGACTATCGGCGACTATCGGCGCTATCGGCGACTATCGGCGGCTATCGGCGACTATCGGCGACTATCCTCGATCTCATGGAAGATATTTTTGGAGAATCCACGTTAATTGAAGGCATTGAAGGCATTTCTCATTCCATTTTCGTGTATTTCAGGCAGAATAACCTCTCTGTGTTTGAATGAAACTGGCAAATTGTCGGTCATTGGGACGCTCAGCGTCCCGCGTATGTATTGTTAATCGACTAGAAACTGTAATGATGTATGGCAGCATCAGTAATTAACAAGCCGACAAGATTTATTTTGACCATTGTTGAAGTTTTCCATGCATGCGTTACTGTTGCCTCTACAATACATAAAATACATACAGAAAATTCATAAAAGTGATTATTTATACAGAGGATAGAGTATAAAGTTCTATAAGTATAAGCTAGCCACTATGTGTTTCAACTTTAGCTGGGCCGATAGTCGCCGATAGTCGCCGATAGTCGCCAATAGTCGCCGATAGTCGCCAATAGTCGCCGATAGTCGCCGATAGCGCCGATGCACGTTTTATATAGACCCCAATGACTGGTTGCGGCTATTGCTGAATTTGATATGCAAAGCTTGTCGACGCAGATTGGAATCCGCATTTCTTCATAAGCAACAAATAACAAGTCGCGCTTCCAGCTTATCTAGGATCGAAACTATAGAGACGACGACGGGTTGAAAGCTTAAATGTGCCATTGTCATGGTTGTGAAATGCTAGGTTCGCGAAGCAATAAGCTGAGGTCTATTTAGCCACTGTAGCCGCTGGCCTCAATCATTTGGAACTGGATACCCGAAAGACCTGATATAGGCGTGTATATACATAAGCGTACGTAAACTTGACTGCTCAATCGCTCGCTCCACGTACGTCTTAGTGAGTGGCTGTACAATATCGAATCTCTTACTACAGAGTGTTTCTATACAAGCATCAGCATCGTCCATTTCTTCGCACCGGTCACCACAGTCATTTCAAGTTCGATCATTTCTTCAGAAAAATCACGTGTTCGAAGAATTTCATCTGTAGACCGTTAGGTTGCGGCAAAGATTATAGGTTACTATAATCTTTGGTTGCGGGTCGTTTCGTACCCAAGTCGATTCGTACCTAGTCGTTTCGTACCTTGGTAGTCGTTTCGTACCTTTTGTATCACAAGTCGTTTCGTACCCGATAATATACCTTGAATGGGATTCGTACCCAACCCAACACAGAGAATTCACAATTGATACAGATCATCATTTGGTACTCGCGTTTCGAAGAAATTAGGCCAACAATGGTTTCCCGATGGGTTCATTGGTCACGTGATACCAACACTGCCCGCCATGTTTTCTGACGCGAAAGAGTGCGAGATTTGCATGGTTTGTGGATGTTAGCCTACACTTTCGATCTGATGAGAGACAGTTTTTGACGAAGTATCTGAGTTTGTGGGGGTGTGGGCATTAGGACATAGGGAATAAACATTTTGAATCCACACAGAGATCTCGATCTTGGCTTAATGTGATTCGACTGCGATGTTTTTGAAACTTGACCATGAGAATTGTTGAACCTCCAAATAGCACCATACCTCGGAATAGCACCACTTTGTGTTTGGTCCCTTGGGGTGGTGTTATTCACAGGTTCTACTATATATGTTAATCTGTACAGTGAGTGTCAGGCAACTATGACAGAGATGCAGTGCTCCAATAATATCGATGCACTCAGTGGAAGAGCACCACCACGACTACTACGACTACCAGTATGAAGAAAGAGGAGGAGAAGAAGAGGACGAAGTACACAGCGTGGCACAAGAAGAAAGCTTCATTGAGCCAGTGAACAGTGGGACCAGCAACGAACCACCGTGGACTACAGTCTTGACAGTTGAAAACAGCAAAATCACGTTCAAGATCGACACAGGGGCAGACGTGAGCGTCATTTCGGCAGCCCAGTACAACAACATGAGTCCACGACCACAGTTACGGAAATCTAACACGATTCTGCGCAGTGCTGGCGGCGTGATGGAGTGCCTGGGACAGTTCGAAGCAGTCACCAGAGTCCACGATAAGCCATTCCCACTTCGGATCTTCGTCGTGGATTCGAAGACCGACAATCTTCTCAGCCGAGAAGCGTCAACAAGGATGGGTCTCGTAAAAAGAATCGACACCATCAACAGGCTACCCTTCGGAGCACTGGATGAGAAACCAGTCGACTGCACCCCAGTGAAAATATTGCTGAGAGACGATGTACAGCCTTACAGCCTACACACAGCGCGCAGAATACCAATACAACTGTTGGAGAAAGTCAACAAAGAGTTGGCCAGGATGGAAGCCAAAGGCATCATAGAAGCAGTGACTGAACCTACAGATTGGTGCGCTCCCATCGTACCACTACCAGTACTGAAAAAGTCTGGCGAAGTGAGGATTTGCACAGATTTCAAGAAGCTCAATCTGGCTGTGAAGCGGGAGAGGTACATCCTTCCAACCCTCGACGACATTCTGCACAAGCTATCGGGGTCAGCGTTCTTCAGCAAGCTCGACGCGACTTCAGGCTTCTGGCAGTTGCCTCTCGACCCTTCGACAGCGAAGCTCACCACGTTCATAACCCCAACATCCGGGAGATATTTCTACAAGAGACTCCCTTTCGGAATATCTTACATCGTCTCAGCCAGTACTTAACAGCTCTCATCATAGCACTAATATAGACTGGGTATCTTCCTAGTTTGCCATAGCACAAGGTGTTGGAAGATTTTATATCGACATTAAGGAAGCGCTTGCATCCAAATAAATGCGCCTTCTCGATACGGTGTCTCTTAGATAATCCCCAAAGCTCTGATCCGTACAAAAGAGAAGGTAGCATCTGAGCGTCAAACAGCTTTAAAAATATGCTTGTGTTCAAGGTGTGGAGATTCCACATTGTTTTTAGTAGTTGGACAACCTTCTGTTTCGCTTTCACTGCTTGACACTCGAGAGCTGATGAATAGCATAATTTGGTCGTAAATATAAATCCCAGGTACTTGTGAGTTGTAGCTATTAACAATCTCTATCTCAGCACCTCCAATCGTCCATTTTTCTCCATGAGCCAAAAACCCTCCCCTTCTAAAAACCATTACCTTTGTTTTGTCTCTGTTGATTACAAGACGTAGTTTTCCTGATACATGCGAAAGGTTATCAAGTTGGCATTGCAACCCCATTGGCGTTGTTGACAGTAGGACCAAAGATTATAGGTTACACAAAGATAGTTCATTAGCTCATTGTCGTGAGGATCGAGACACGTTGCGCCCCAAGCGGATGGTAGTATTGGTGAATCAAGGAAAGTTAATCACACCTCTTAGCGACATGTAAAACTTCTTGTTTATCGACGGTTTCTGATGCGTTCCGATCATGTTTGTGAATAAATTTACTGTGTAATGTGTAATAAAATGATTTGCTGCAATAATAGGGGTGTTTTGGCTTTCTTTTTTGTAGCAGGCGTTGTGAAATCCAACTCGACCTAGATCTACATGGTATCGTTTGAATGGGAACGATCTATTTTTCATTATTATCTAAGAATGCAAGCTTGTTTATCAACGTATACACCCCTGTGGAATATCTTTAGGAAATGCAAAGCAATACACACCTGTCAAGAAGGTGATTTGCGGCCAGAAAATCATTCGATTAAGTGAATTCAGTTGCCGCTTCCGGAAAGATTTTTAGTTACAATCAAGCGTTGCCATGTGACCTGCATTTCGATTGTTAAAACGTAGGACCTTTCAATATCTTTTGATGCATTCAACATACAGCTTTGATAAATTAATGCTGTTCGTGGCTTACATTTTCTTCGGATGGGTTTTTAGTATCCCAAAATATAGCTTTTTCTGTGCGAACTGGAGAGAGCTGCCGCCATTGAACTGCCCAAAGAGTAGACATATGTCACAGTAGAAATGGCAATTTAGTAGGATTTGCAATCCTACTAGGAAGAATGGAAATTTCCATTCCTACTAGTAAGAATGGCAATTGCCATTCCTACTGGCGTTTTATCAGTAGAAATTGAAATTTCCATTTCTACTAGTAGGAATGGAAACTTTCCATTCTTACTAACCCAGTAGAAACAACAATTCAGTAGAAATTGAAATCGAAGTTTGGATTTGTACTCATGTTTCACTTATTGAACATCTGTTCGGTTTGTAACCAGAACATGGATTTGCGCATTGACTGTGATCATGTGAACACTTTTTATGAGACATTATAGCAGTTATTTCTACTTGGTGAACACAAATCTGATTGACTCTTATAATAAATGCACTGAATACTGGCTGCATATTTGAACACTGCTCCTAAAAAATTAAAAACAGCTCTACACATTGAACCAAGAACACTTCAGTCTGAAATTTGATAGGGACAAAGTCAACCATGGAGGATGAAGGACAGAGACAGAAATTTTACACCCTTTTGGAAGACCATATCAGCAGTCTTGCAGCAGCGAAAAAAGACAATTTCGTGTTTAGCCAGGAGAGATACAACAAGATTGAGAATGCCCTTTCCATGGGAAAAGGAAGCAAGTGCAGCGATGGAGCATACTTCAAATTCCGCTGTCAGAAGCAGTTTAAGCTGCAGCGCGTAGGTTCCAAGGACATTGTGTTTTGCGTCAAGACAAAGTGCCCATTGGTGACAAAAGATGAGCTGTTCAGCACCATAGCCAGATGCCATGCTCGTGTGGGCCACGGGGGACGGGATAAAACATGGACCGAGGTCAAGGAGAACTACGCCGGTGTGAAGCATGGAGCAATCGACGTGTTCTTGAAAACGTGTACAAGTTGTGCACAACGCCAGGTGCCGAAGATGTTGCCATCGGGAAAGCCTATGATTAACTTGTGCTTTCTGCTCCGTGTCCAGATAGATCTGATTGATTTCCGGAGTAGGCCGGATAACGGCTTCCAGTGGGTGATGCATGCCAGAGATTGCTTCTCCAAGTTTAGCTGGGCATACGCCAGTCAAACAAAGTCAGCTGCAGAAGTGGCAGCCCATCTGTTTGACCTGTTTTGCACTTTTGGTCCCCCACGGATCCTCCAGAGTGATAAAGGTCGTGAGTTTACAGCAAACGTCATCAGAGAGGTCTGCGAGCTCTGGCCGGGTATTTCCATCATCCGCGGACGCCCAAGGCATCCACAAAGTCAAGGTATTGCGATTTTGTCATCGGTGTATCTTATCCTACTATGAGATCAAATCTTTAGGAATTTAAACATGTGTATGAACAAGTAAAGATCTGGGGAACTTCTTTTGGTCCACTGTAAAATTTCGTCTTTTTAAAATTCTAGTAAAGCTCAAGCCTTCTAAAACAGAATATTACATTTGTCATTTTTGTAATCAGACTTTAACTGGTTCCATGGAGAGGAACTCGTAGACATGAACAGCATCGTATTTCCACCTCTGAACGATGTTGATCCACATGATCTCCCAGAAGTGACCTTAATTCAGGCATCCCGAGCATCAACAAGATGGCAGAACAAACCCGTGGCAAGGACAGTTTGCCAATGCAAGGGAGCTTGTCAAACGAAAAGATGTCCATGCAAAGGCGCGAAACTCTCCTGTTGTACCAAGTGTCACCCAAAGGGCACACAGTGCAAAAATGTAGAGAGCTGATTGTGGAAGTATGCCAGTGTCTGTGATGGTTGTGGAAGTGTGCCAGTGATTGTAGAAGTATGCCAGTGAATGTGGAAGTATGCCTGTCTGTGATGATTGTGGAAGTATGTTGTGATGAGATGGGACTGCTTATTATTTGTTTATTGATTTTGAAAAGGCACACAGTGCAAAAATGTAGAGAGCTGATTGTGGAAGTATGCCAGTGTCTGTGATGGTTGTGGAAGTGTGCCAGTGATTGTAGAAGTATGCCAGTGAATGTGGAAGTATGCCTGTCTGTGATGATTGTGGAAGTATGTTGTGATGAGATGGGACTGCTTATTATTTGTTTATTGATTTTGAGTTCATCTTCTTTATGCTGATACCTTTAGCTTTATTAATAAAGAGAGTGTCATCTGATTGGATACGCTGTGTGTACACACAAAATGTGTGTTGTTTTATATCTGAATGACTGCTTTAAATCAAAGACAAGAACAAAGCCGCAAGACAATCAAATATGTCAAATGAGAATACTTTTTTTAATATGTCAACTTTTTGTCTCTCCTAAATCAACCATAACAAACATTTTTTCATTGCACACAGTTCATAATGACACGACACAGATCACCTAATGTTACCTCATAACTGTTAATTCGAGTTGGCACGAGACAGAATGGAGAATTTCAATTTCTACTGAATTGTTGTTTCTACTGGGTTAGTAAGAATGGAAAGTTTCCATTCCTACTAGTAGAAATGGAAATTTCAATTTCTACTGATAAAACGCCAGTAGGAATGGCAATTGCCATTCTTACTAGTAGGAATGGAAATTTCCATTCTTCCTAGTAGGATTGCAAATCCTACTAAATTGCCATTTCTACTGTGACACACACACACACACACACACACACATATATATATATATATATATATATATATATATGTATATGCGTTTCTCTCTGTGTGTGTGTGTGTCTCTCTCTCTCTCTGTCTCACTCGCGCGCGCGCACGCGCACACACACACACACACACACACACACACACACACACACACACACACTCACATATGCACACACGTTAATATCGTTGTTGTCATTTATCTTTCCTGCTCCTACTGTTTTTGTTTTTGTTGTTGTTGTTGTATCTGCTTCTGTTATCTTATATGTTGTAGCCTCTGTTGTTATTGTTGTTTGTTGATGATGATATGATGATGATGACGATTAAACTGCTGCTGATGATGATGATGAAGAAGAAGAAGCAGAAGAAGCTGAAAAATCAGAAACAGAAGCAGAAGAAGCAGAAGGACGAGGAGGAGGAGGAGGAGGAGGAGGAGGAGGAGGAGGAGGAGGAGGAGGAGGAGGAGGAGGAGGAGGAGGAGGAGGAGGAGGAGGAGGAGAAGTGGGAGGGGAGGAGGGAGAAGGGAGGTGGGAGGAGGGAGGAGGAAGGAGGAAGGAGGAGGAAGGAGGAAGGAGGAGGAAGGAGGAAGGAGGAGGAAGGAGGAAGGAGGAGAAAGGAGGAAGGAGGAGGAAGGAGGAAGGAGGAGAAAGGAGGAAGGAGGAGAAAGGAGGAAGGAGGAGGAAGGAAGAGAGAGGAGGAAGGACGAGGAAGGAGGAGGAAGGACGAGGAAGGAAGAGAGAGGAGGAAGGATGAGGAAGGACGAGGAAGGAGAAAGGAGGAAGGAGGAGGAAGGAGGAGGAAGGAAGAGGGAGGAGGAAGGAGGAGGGAGGAGGGAGGAGGAAGGACGAGGAAGGAGGAGGAAGGAGGAGGAAGGAGGAGGAAGGAGGAGGAAGGAGGAGGGAGGAGGAGGGAGGGGAGAGGGGGGAGGAGGGAGGAGGGAGGAGGGAGGAGGGAGGAGGGAGGAGGGGAGAGGGGGGAGGAGGGAGGAGGGAGGAGGGAGGAGGGAGGAGAAGGAGGAGGAGAAGCGATGAGGGTTGTCGTCATCGATGTCATACTTGCTTTTGTGGTTGATTCTTCTTCTTCTGCTGCTGCTGCTGCTGCTGCTGCTGCTGCTGCCGCTACTGCCGATTTTTGGTTTTGTGCTGTTGTCAATGTTGTTGTTGTTGTAATTGTTGTTGTACCACTGCTGCGTGACAATCCTGGTGATGGGGGAGGTATCTGTGCAGCTTAAGCTGTCCGCGGTTTTAGTGCACAGCGTGGTTTTGAAGTGACAGAGAACGCTACAGGATTGGACGTGCCCCATGCGAGGTTTCGTGCAGTCTGCGATATCTGTGCGAGTGTGTATTGCCATGATGCGCACTAATCCAATCTGGGCCCGTATGCATGAGAAGAAGGAAATTTCCTCATGAGCAAGTTACTACCAAAGGTAATGCTCTGGGCCCGTATTCACAGCGGCGATTTATCGGCGATTTATTTTAACTCCGATTTATCTCTAAACTCAGACGATTCCAACTGCCTGTTCCGTTCTCCCTTGGCTGGAAACCAGTATATATAGCAAAGCGCAACCTAGGATCCTCTGACGAGCGTGCCTTATCGAACCGATCAAGATAACGCGGGGCTAGGGGATAAATCGAGTGTTAAAAAGATAAATCGCCGTTGTGAATACTGGCCCTGGAATTTATGGCATACGCTACTTACTATGCATGGATGATAGTTTGCCTTGTAGTTGTGACTGTAGAAGTATGTAGTAACTAGCTAGGGGGACTCCCGTCTCTGTGGGCATGTGCAAGCATTTTTGGCTGTCGTCTGCCTTTTGACAGATAACGTATTTTATGTGCACGCAAGTCATCGTGGAATTTCTCATGTTTCATGGCGATGAAATCTACTGTAAATTTATTCATCGTCGATCGAATCAAGCGGATTTGTTCGGTCTCTATTATGTCCCGTCTCCTTCATTGCTGTTGCTGCTGCTGATCAAACACGCATGTGAACGCTGTCATCCTTTCATCCTTTGTGTTGACATTATGTTCTCGCTCCAGCCTCAACTCTTACTTTTCCCACCAAACTCGTGATTGAAGTACGTCGACACACATTTTCTCGTTTACAAAAATGAAATAATTTAATCTGAACATCGTTTTCATCACAAAAATGCAATTTAAATGTATAATTTTCATGGCATCAGATAAAGCTAGCTCTGTACACAATGTCAACAGATGCTTCGGCGTTTAGGTGCGTCGACCCACATTTCCATTTGTAAAATGTAGGAACTTACACGACCCTACTGACGCATTCAGGTTTGAGAAATTAATGCTGCTCATTGCTCACAATTTCTTTGGATGGTTTCAAGTATACCAATATACAGCGTTTTCTGTGCGAACCGCAGACAGCAATGGCGACTAAACTTGCTGCAACTACAGCTGCACTAATGGGTCCTGGCTGTAGTAGAATTTGGGTTGTTTTACTACATGGTTACTTGTCAAGGAAACACCAGTTTTGACTCATGCATCCTTAAGGAGTGATTTTACTTGATTAGCTGACACCTACTCACATAGCAAGACATCACTCCCCTCTCATGCATACAGGCCCTGGACAGTTGCAACGATGGAAACTGCTCCGGAAAAAACTGCATTCTCACTGCTTCAATTTACAACCGCATCGGCTGACAAGACCTGACATTGTGTTTCAGTTGAAACGGTTAACGTCAAAAGTGATTTAGAAATAGCATTCAGCTCAGACGAAGAGTAGCCTAAAGCTGGAATCGGTTTACTTTATGTGTGTTGCAGTCGTGCTCGTCACTGATGTAAACTCCCACCACAGTTACCAGTGCTGCACCCACAATACTAAGCGTGGAAGCCCTTTACAGCTGCACATCTTCAAAGACACGAATTTTGGGTACACAATGGTCGATTCGAAAGGACGAACGCCTCAGTTGCAATATAGGCTGTGCTCGTAAAGCAATACCAAGGCAGCCCTGTCGATGTTTTGAAGGCAGGCTTTCCGTTACCCATTCCAAAGTGTTGGGGGGGAGGGGGTTGTGTATGAAAAGGGGGAAAAGGGGGAAGGGAGGGAGCTTCTTCGGATTGATCGGCTTTTACTTGGCTTTACTTGTATGCCTTTGATGCCCTCTTGCACGTGAGTCTCGATGTCTGTAATGGCAACGAAACCACTCAGAGGCTGATTCCTTCTCGTAGGGAAGCTGCCTTGAGCCACTTACCGCCATGGAAATTGAGACTGAGGAAGCGTTAGAGAGGATTTGCTCAATTATCACGGCGACCGGGGATGGAATTCGTCGAGGTCATTCATGCTGGCGCATCCTCTAGTCCATTCTTTCCTCAGCATGTCTGCTATCTATTCTGGTTTGCCCATCCTCATGACTGCCCATTGCCTCCCTTGTGTGTCCGCCTGCATGCCCGTCTGTCTCTTGTCAGCCAGAATTCCTGTCGGTATGCCTGCCTGTCTTCCTGCACGCCTCCTTACCTATCAATCTGCCTGCCTGCTTTAAGGTTGCGTGCCAGCCTGGCTGTTTGTTCGTTTACCTCTCTGAATGCCTGTTTACCTGCTTGTTTTCCTACCTGCCTGCCAGAATACAGGTATATACATGCCTAATTGCCTGCCCGCATGCCTGCGTGCCTGCCAGTTTGTGTGTCTGCATGACTGTCTGTCTGCCTGCTTTCATGCCTGCCTACCTGCATGTTAATGTGCCTGTCTGCCTGCTTGTCTCTCTGCCATGTATTGGCCGCCACATACATGTATATCTTGAGATAGTCATGTTTCGCGACTGGTCGTTTCTGTGCCCTTTTCGTGCCTTTCAGGTCATCAATGAATGAATCGTCATGTGATTGCAATCAGTTGTTTGGTATGGGAGGTTTATTTCAACTGTTACACAATGGGCATGAGCTCCTCTTCTATTTGCCCCAATGTTTCTCTCTCTCTCTCTCTCTCTCTCTCTCTCTCTCTCAGTTTGTTTGTTTGTATTTTGGTGTGAATGTGTGCGTCTCTCTCTCTCTCTCTCTCTCTCTTTCTCTCTCTCTCTGTATTTTTAAAGAACATATTTTCCGATTGCAGTTTGAGGAGATCCCCCTTCTTCTGTTCTGCAACCATTATCTGCAACTGAAAAACACATGATCATGTCATTTATCATTCTGAACACAGAGATTATAGTATCTTTGACACAGGTTGGTCACGTGACTTCTTCTCCACATTCCAATGATTTTACCAATCAAAATTCTGAGTAAAGTAAGCAGCGCACCAAGTCACGTATACTTTTTACTCATATTTACAGCACTTTAAAATGTAAGAATTCCTCTTTGAATATGCTTTTTTAATAACCATGAATTTTTGGTAATGGTGGTTGAAATATCTCATTCTGTCATTCCTCTTACTTTCGCCTTATTTTTTTTCATGCACTGTGACAATCAGTGCTGGCGGTTATGCCTTCGCAGCTACCGATGTGCCGCCATTGAAAAGAGAATGCGGAAGATTTACTGAACTTTTCCTTGCAGATCTGCACAAATATTCCGTGTGATGAAGCTTCTGGCGTCACGACATGCATTCTTGAAGGATGCGCGTGGCTGCACTTGACATCTGACGGCCACCTGTGATGTATGTCATTTCTCAGGACATGCGTCTACTGTTGAAGTGGGCTTATTCCAAATTGATTTTTGCCCCGAGTGGAAACCCTAGAGGCACCGTGACTGATGTTTCCCCCTGAAAGAACCTTCCATTAGCTTCCAGAAATAAGACGCCCGCTCAGTTGGAAGCCTTGTCATTTTGCCGACTGGTGATGAGCTCTCAAGCAAGCGCACTGCCCAAACTGTAGAGGGAAATGTCATTAATCTCTTTGCATTCTTCCATAAGTTGAAGATTTAACTGGCCCGATGGATAAAGTTTTTCGATTTGCGGTTCAAAAAGGTCCGACTTTCTTTTTTTTCATAGCCATATCCATTAATTGAGGTTGAATGTTGAGTAATTTTTACTCGCTTTTTTCATTTCAACATGAAGTGGGCGAGAAAATTATACGAAAAAATATTAGTTTGCACTTACAGCTGGTGCAGAAAGGATATGTAGAAATGCACTTTAACATCACACAGAAATAGCTGCATCTTCAGTTAAGACAGCCTGCGACAAAGCGGTAATACATGTATTTGATTTCTTACTTATAGACGAGGAGGAGGAGGATAGGAGGAGGAGGAGGAGGAGGAGGAGGAGGAGGAGGAGGAGGAGGAGGAGGAGGAGGAGGAGGAGGAGGAGGAGGAGGAGGAGGAGGAGGAGGAGGAGGAGGATAGGAGGAGGAGGAGAAGGAGGAGGATAGGAGGAGGAGGAGGAGGAGGAGGAGGAGGAGGAGGAGGAGGAGGAGGAGGAGGAGGAGGAGGAGGAGGAGGAGGAGGAGGAGGGAGGAGGAGGAGGAGGAGGAGGAGGATAGGAGGAGGAGGAGGAGGAGGAGGAGGAGGATAGGAGGAGGAGGATAGGAGGAGGAGGAGGAGGAGGAGGAGGAGGAGGAGGAGGGAGGAGGGAGGAGGGGGGAGGGGGAGGGGGGAGGAGGGAGGAGGAGGGAGAAGGAGGGAGGAGAAGGAGGAGGGAGGAGAAGGAGGAGGGAGGAAAAGGAGGAGGGAGGAAAAGGAGGAGGGAGGAGGAGGAGGAGGAGGAGGAGGAGGAGGAGGAGGAGGAGGAGGAGGAGGGAGGGAGGAGGAGGAGGAGGAGGAGGAGGGAGGGAGGAGGAGGAGGAGGAGGGAGGAGGAGGAGGAGGAGGGGGAGGGAGGAGGAGGAAAGAGGAGGAGGAGGAGGGAGGAGGAGGGAGAAGAGAAGAGGAGGAGGAGGGAGGAGGAGGAGGGAAGAGGAGGAGAAGGAGGGAGGAGGAGGGAGGAAGAAGAAGGAGGGAGGAGGAGGGAGGAGGGAGAAGAAGGGAGGAGGAGGGAGGAGGAGAGAGGAGGGAGAAGGAGGAGGAGGGAGAAGGAGGAGGAGGGAGGAGGAGGAGGAGGAGGAGGGGGAAGGAGGAGGAGGAGGAGGAGGAGGAGGAGGAGGAGGAGGAGGAGGAGGAGGAGGAGGAGGAGGAGGAGGAGGAGGAGGAGGAGGAGGAGGAGAGAGGAGGAGGAGGGAGGAGAAGGAGGAGGGAGGAGGAGAACCAACACCTACACCAACAACAATCACCACAGTCAGAGCAATGCGTCGTGGGACAGCGCCGCGTCAGTTACAAAGGCTGCAGAGTCTGTACGGCAGTATGCCCAACGGGAAGGGGCGTCCTTGATTCATCCCATGCAGACAAAGAAGGAAGTCCCGGAAGGAAGGAGACGCAGGTTTGCGTTTCAGGCAGTAGCTTTCCTTCGCCTTTGGCTCGCTTCCCTGCTCGTCGCCACGTTGGGTTCCTCGTCTCTCTCTTCCGCGCCAGCAAGCCTGAACCCCAGCGAGCTCTTGGCAGTTGTCAAGACTCACGAAACGCGTCCTCGTGCCCTGTGCAGACATTCTTGTGCGTGAGGACGGGACTTCCCACCTGCTGCCCCTGGCCATTTGGCCACAAAGGTGTGCTCCTCGCGTGTCAACTGTCCTCCACTTGTTTGGGGTTCTCATTTACCTCTTTTACTCTCATCAAGGCGATAACAAATGGGTTGAAATGAGATGAATATTAAAATATATCAAAATAAGCGGAGACATTGGCTGCTGGCAATGTGATAAAATGAACCAGTGGCGTATGAGGAGAGAAAGGTCTGACATTTGTAACGACTATACACCTTCTTTTCTGTCTTTGTAATGGGCTGATTCTGACATTTATGGCCAGTGAAATGGTACCTGACAGAAAGCGGGAAGGCAGTTTGATCTATCCATGTGAACTCGACGAGTCGATCTTCTGGGATGATGGAGAGATACTCCCAAACGATGATAGAGAAGCCACCAACAAAAAACTAAAATAAAACAAAAGAGTTGCCTTGAATAAAGATATATTTGGGGCACTTAAAGCGATTTTAACACATTGTTATTTTGTGACAGTGTGGAGGAATGCTTGTCGATACCGTATGAAGTGAAATCTCGAAATCGTCAACCCATTTCCCTTATAGCGATATTATCCTCTACCGCAAAACATCCTGAGGTGACTCAATACTCATTTCGTGGTGGACGGTCACACGTAAGAATGTTGCGTCTGAAAACTCCAACCATGTCTGAATACCAGATTAAGTGAGAGATGGGTGTTCACGTTTTACCTACTCAAGCTTTTACAAATACAAAACCAAAAACCTGCGTGTGCGTTCTTTTTCCAACTTGGAGCCACGTATGTTGTTGGTAATAGTATAACTTGTATGGCTGTCCGTGTTATGCCATAATGAAATGTCTGTATCATTTGCATTAATGTGCCCATCATTTGTCTAGAATGGCCAGTCACACTGCTTGATGGTTTCTATCATCTACCTCGCCGAAGTGCAGGCTGGGAGTGTTAAAGGAAGGATGCCCGATCATCTCATCTCATGGACAAGTATCCCATACGCCACTGCCTGCCCCCTGCATGTCTCCAGACGAGCCCCGTGCCCCGGTGTTCCTCTCCACCCAGGTCCAGCAGTAGCTGTCTCTGCTGTTTCTGCCACAGCCCTCGGGAGCTCTGTGGTCTGTCTAGGAAATGCCCGGTAGGAGAAGACAGCTGGCAAAATGACATGATAAAACGCAACGACATAGATCTGTAAACTTTGTAGTTTCTCGCTGACCAAGATACTTGCCGGCGCCATCTTTGTTGCTGACCTCGTCCATCGTACAGCTAAATTTGGATTCCCTATCGATTCGCGCCAACTCCGCCCTAAATGCTGCTCTATTTTTCTGGTACTAATACCTTTTGTGAAAGCTAGGTATTTGAAAAAATCCTGTACCGTGAGAGTATTATTAGTCTCCGGTTACGATGATGACGAGCAAGGAATTCTTGGCAAAACTGCCACCATCCCATAATCGCATGCTTCATTATGTCATGCTGCTCGATTATTCATTATGATGACGATTGTTCTGCTTGATTCTGAATACTGATATGAATTCATGTACGCTTGCATGTACTTTCTGTGTATTTGGTATTTGCACGTGCGTGAATGAATGAATGAATGAATGAATGAGTGAATGGATGGATGGATGGATGGATGGATGGATGGATGGATGGATGGATGGATGGATGGATGGATGGATGGATGGATGGATGGATGGATGGATGGATGGATGGATGGATGGATGGATGGATGGATGGATGGATGGATGGATGGATGGATGGATGGATGGATTGATGGAGTATTACGGCTTATCATCACTTGAAGACTATACAAGGCCATCGTTCACGAAAATCACTCGAGCTGATCAGAGTTAAGCAAGCCAAGTCTTTATTTCTCTAGTTATTCGCCGTTTACGAAAGACTGCGGGAGACCCGATGGGTCTATTCTTACCCCCAACCTACAGGAAGTCTTACGCGCGTGAGTGTAGGCGCGTGCCTGTATGTGAGCATGTGTGTGCGCGCTTGTGCGTGTGTACTACGGATGGATAGAATTTTACGGCCTATCAGCCGTTGTAGGCTATGTAAGGCTATCAAGCACGAAAATCCCTAGAACAGGAGTAAACGCAAAGCAAGTCACGGTATCCCTAGGTATTCGCCTTTTACGAATCGCGTAGGGAGACGCGGTGGGTCTATTCTTACCCCCAACCCACAGGGGGATGTGTAGTACGGGCACACACACACATAATTGCGTACACACACAGTTACATAGAGAGACACATAACTATTTTAATGCCCTTTGAGGATAGCTATGGTACACTGCAGGCGTGAAATCTACTCCCGTCTTTACAGGTCTGCTGACTCCAACAATATGGCTAGCCCATGGTCTGTAAAGCTGTAAATCATTTGAAGATAAGGAATGCATTTCACACACACACACACACACACACACACACACACACACACACACACACACACACACACACACACACACACACACACACACACACACACACACACACACTGGTGCGCAAGAAATGAAAGCAGAAGGTAGCAAGTTAAAGATTAGAAACAGCCAAACGCAGGAAACAAGTACGTACATTTGTCACGATGAATCTAGTGTTAGGTCATTGCTATCTGAGTAGCTTCCCTTTCTTTTCACATCGATTTCTTGTCGTGAGACCTAGAACACTCAAGGTCGCGGTAAAACGCTACCCCAAACTCAGGGCCTCTCCTGCCATTTCAGTCTGATCAGATACATCATAAAGAGCACTTTTCGCCTCTATTATCAAGTTGGTCAGACTCCGTGGGACGCAAAGTGCAGACTGTGCCATAAAAACAACTAGGACGTGCTGTGCATACGCAGACAGTTTTCGTTTTGAGTTTTGAAAAGGAGTACTAAGATTCCACGGGTAATTCGGAGCGATACAATGCATGTTTATCCCTCCAGATTTACTGGAGGTCCTCACAGCTTCATCTGTGTGTGTGTGTGTGTGTGTGTGTGTGTGTGTGTGTGTGTGTGTGTGTGTGTGTGTGTGTGTGTGTGTGTGTGTGTGTGTGTGTGCGTGTGTGTGTGTGTCTGTCAGTCCCGACTTAACGGCTAATATCTCAAAATCTACTGGGCGGATTTCCTTGACATTTGGCACACTCACTGGAAGTTAGGTCCGATTGAATGTATCAAATTTTCAGAATCGAGGTTTGAAAAGAAAGTGACTTTTTTACGTTTTGGTGTTGCCAAGAAAACGCTACAACAGAGTCCTAATGCAAAATGTGTGACGTGATCATTTGACGCCGAATAACGTGACGTAATTTCGAGGAGATAGAAGGATTTTCCCTCCAGGTTTACTGGAGGTCCTACAGACTTTATCCCTCTAGGTTTACTGGAGGTCCTACAGACTTTATTAGTCTGTCTGTGTGTGTGTCTGTCTGTCTGTCTGTCCCGTCTCCACGGCCTATATCTCAAAAACTACTGGACGGATTTCCTTGAGATTTTGCACACTGACTGGAAGTTAGGTCCCATTCAATATTATCAAACTTTCAGAATCGAGGTTTGAAAAGAAAGTGACTTTTTACATTTTGGTGTTT
>JAWQFJ010012894.1:0-13794 GCA_034096865.1 Theodoxus fluviatilis | reverse complement strand
CTTAGTCTCAATAAGGGGGGGGGGGGGGGTTTCCCAAACAATTTTTAGCTAGCGGGGGGTGGTGGTGGTGGATTTCCAAACTTCTTTTACCAAGCGGAGGGGGGGGGGGGGGGGGGGGGGGGGCGGGTGAGGGGAATGGTCCCAACTGGCGCCAGCTAAAAACAGTTTGGAATCCCCCCCCTCTGCTTGCTAAAAAAAGCTTGGAAACCCCCCCCCCCCCTGCTTGCAAAAACAAAATTGGAAACCCCGCCCCCGCTAGCTACAAATAGTTTCGAAACCCACCCCCCCCCCACCTGCTTGCTAAAAAAAGACTGGAAACCCGCCTCTCCTCCCCCTCCTTGCTAACCCACCCCCCCCCCCCGCTTGCTAAAGAAAGATTGGAAACACACCCCCCCCCCCCCCGCAGATTCCTGACCAGGCAGCAATGGACCTCTACTCTGATCCATTCGTTCACAGCAAAGAAATTCGTCTGCTGTTCTATTCGACATAACAGATACAAAGTTCGTCACTTTCTTGTGATGCGCACGCACCCTGATTTAGATACGAATTATGCCAATGCGAAGTTCGTGGAGGACGCTACTATGATTGCCTGATGTCTAGTACGATATAAACATCATTGTCAAGATATATCTAATTTGAAGAATTAGCGGATACAACTGAACTTGCTACAAACGGTTTTATGCATTAGTGTCGCCACTTTGAGAGAGAACGTATATTTAGTACTTTAACGATCAAAGTTTTTCATACAGCCATCTCTCAAAATAAATGTATACATATCTCAGTCGGACATTCTCCTGAAGGACGTCCAACATTTTCAAATTCAACCAAATCTGCCCCATTTAACACTTAGGTTAGGCAAGACTTTTCAGAGTCGTTTCAACTCATACATGGAGCTGAATGGTCCTGCCCTCCCGATGTCTCCTGTAGCTACTTTGGCTGGATGGGGTCGTCCTGGCCGTGGACAAGAAGCAGCAGAAGCCTGTTACCCTGGGAGACAAGGAGCTCAAAGAGGTGGACTCCTTTACTAACCTGGGCAGCGTCGTAT
Source organism: Theodoxus fluviatilis (assembly GCA_034096865.1). NCBI lineage: Eukaryota > Metazoa > Mollusca > Gastropoda > Cycloneritida > Neritidae > Theodoxus > Theodoxus fluviatilis. The sequence continues at coordinate 12,749 of JAWQFJ010012894.1, read as the reverse complement.
CAGCAACAGGCGGTTCTGACGAGGACATCAAAGCCAGAATAGGAAAAGCCAGATATGCCTTCAACACTCTGAGACCAGTCTGGAGATCAACATCCCTCTTTACCTCACACAACTCCGGATATTTAACAGCAACGTCAAGTCTGTCCTCCTCTATAGCTCTGAGAAATGGAGAGTCACCAACACTCTGATCAACAAACTCCAAGCCTTCATAAACAGATGCCTCCGTAACATCCTTAAGATCAATTGGACAGACAAAGTCAAGAACACCGACTTGTGGAAACAGGCAAACCAGGATCCCACCGGACAGCAGATCGCAAGGTAGAAGTGGAGGTGAATGGGACACACCTTGCGGAAACCTCCACACGACATCACACGGCAGGCCTTGCAGTGGAATCCTTAGGGCAAGAGACGAGTTGGTCGCCCCAAGAACACCTGGAGGCGATCCTGCGAGGAGGAGATGAGGAACTGCAACCTGTCATGGGGAGAGCTGAAGAAAGTTGCCCAGAACCGAGTACGCTGGAGGACTGGTGCCGAGGCCCTATGCTCCACAAGGAACTCAAGGGAATAAGTAAGTCAAGTCAAATCTTCACTATGCCGTCTGTCCTGAAATCCGCTTTAGACCTCGTCAAAATGGACTATGTTTGATCAGTACTGGAGTCTGCACATACGAGTAGAGTGCCGACATGACTTCGTACCTTCCCAATAACCATCGCCAGATGTAGTGTTTTCGTCATCGTCGTCATCGTCAGCATCATCTTCGTCATCATCCTCGTTCCTGTTATTGTGTCCATATTTTCGTCGTGGTCGTCTTTTTTGTTGTCATCGTCGTCGTCATCGGGGGTTGGGGTTGTGGAATGGGTAAGGGGGCTAAAGGTGGGTAGGGGAGGGTAGGGGGCTGGGGTATAGGTAGGAAGGCTGGTTGGATGAGGAGGGGGTAAGGGAGGGTAGGGGCTAAGGATGGGTAGGGGATGGTAGGTTGCTGGGGAATAGGTAGGAAGACTAGTGAGTGGGTAGGGGCTAGGGGCTGGGTAGGGGGTGGGGGGTAGGTAGGGGGGACTGGGGGTTGTTAGGGTGCTGAGGGGTAGGAAGGTGGGCTGGGGGTAGGTAGGGGTTCGGGGGGGGGGGGGGGAAGGGCAGGGGAGCTAGTGGCTTGGTAGAGTAGCTGAGGGGTCGGTATGGGGGCTGGGGATCGGTAGGGTGGCTGGGGTTTGTTAGGAGGATAAGGCGAAATTGAGGGTAGGTAGGGGCTGGGTAAAGGGCTGGGGTTGGGGGAGCTTCGGGGGGGGGGGGGGGGGGGGCAGGAGGGATGGAGGATGGGTAGGGGGACTTGGGTTGGCTAGGAAGGCTGGGGTTTGGTAGGGGGGCTTGGGGTTGGATAGGAGGACTGGGGGGTTGGTAAGAGGATGCAGGCTGGTTAGGGGTTTTGGGCATGGGTAGGGGGATTGGGTTGGGTAGGGCGGATGGGTGTGTGTAGGGGGGTTGTGGGTGGTAAGAGGAGATATACATTTCAAAAATTGCTCGTACAGCCGCAACTTCGTAGATTGTCTAAAGAGATTCCCCGCAATGCACGTGCAATTGCAGAGTCTATTTAAATAGCAACAAGGGAGATAACTCTTTGATGGCTTCCGTCGACTTTTTTGCACTGTATGGTACACCGTGCAGTCAGTAAACAGTACTTAAAGAACTCCCCTTGGTGGCGCTCTGCGCTGCTGCGGATTGCTTAGTACAGCTAGTGGAGGAGGCCCGAAAGCTCCATCACCAGGAGCTGCAGCTGAAGAAGGGGATGTCCAGCGGCAGCAACCGCATGTTGTACCTGGTGCAATCTGTTTGATTCAAGAAATCGATTCACTGACAGGAAACTGGAATCCAGCCAGACAGTCATGACCACAGTTTCTTGAGAGCAGCGATTAGAGAGGAAGTCGTTCGTCTCCAAGATCAACAGTAGTCTGCCCTTGACAACGGAAAGTGTATGCGAAGATGGCACACTGCTTGGCTGAAATATTTGGACAAAAACGTTGTCTGCTGTCGTTTTCACGGCCTCTGTGCATCTCATGTCTCGATGCAGTCTCAATGTCGGCGCTATCGACCTCTTCGTTAACATTTACGAAGCACCAAGCATTGATGGGAAGTAAATTGATGTATAAACACTTTGAAGGCTGACTAACGGCAAACGACAGGGGGAAGTAACGTGAAATGCAATCACAGGGAATAACCGGATTGCAGAGAAATGAAACACAAAACGTGAAGACATTGTGATGGTGACCCATTTCTTTTATTTGAACTTTCAGTAAATGTATGTACCACGGTTACTTCATTAGTGCAAACGGTACATGTGCAACACTATAGAATTAGAACATTTATTAACGCGCTGTTTTGGAGTTTGGCATAATCACGGAATAAAGACATTTCTATTTCATTGATCAAACGACAACACTCAAATAATGACGTGCATTGTTTACAAGAAGTGTCAATCGAAGAAGTTTGCTAGATGAAGTGTACATAACTCACACAGTCTAGATTATGCTCCAATCTGAATTAACTTTTAAAATCAGCAATGTAAAAAATTCATTGTCAACATGAAACACTAATCCTGCTATGTTTAATATACAACGCACGTCACCACATAAATCATTTAAAGACAAACACTGAAACAAATAAAAGGATTAACATGTCAACAAGACTTTGTGATAAGGTGCATCTATCTGCACCTATCACGAAGTGTAGCATACAATATTTAGGCCATAGTTGTGTAGGGACAGAGAAAAAGTAGAATGTTTAAGTTTGGGATCTCAGTTTGCCGTTCCACGCAGTATTCAATCTGAGATCGACTGATGACGTTTTAATTGTAAAATGCCAATGACGTTGTTGGTTTGACGAAGATCTTGTACCTGGTTCCGATTGGACAGTATGATGTCCGACCCATTAGATATCCTACCGTGTGCGATTGGACAAAACTATTTCATTGTGACGTATCCATGTCCAGGAACTTATAAATACCAGCTTAGATTGTAATTCAGAGCGCGTTGAATTTTATTTTTAGCGAACAGCCTCAAGTAAGGGACCGCGCCCTGTTCTGTATGTTAAAAACTAGCAAGTAGTATTATTGTTTTCTATGTCATTGTGCTGGCACTGGACGATGTAGGTTTTCACGTCTTTCATAGATTCATAGATTTCAAGACCTTGGCGTCTGGGTGAGTAGGAACCAATGTGCCTAACCGTTATTGTAACGGTCAAACGCTTTTTGGAAAATCTGTTTCCAGTCCTGACCGTCAGAAAAGAATTAAAAGAATGAACTGTTAAACGTTTTGAGACAATCTGTTCTCAACATAGCCACCGACCATCACATTGGAAATCTGTCTGTTATCAACCTTACTACTACGGACCATCACAACTTTGTAAAATGAGATAAGGAACATTTTTTTTTTGGGCGGGGGGGGGGGGGGGGGGGGGGGGGGAGTTTTATATTATGATTGTCCAAAACTATTAAAAGCAGTAGATGTTACCCTCAGTCTCCTAATCCCACCACCACCAACAATTTTTTTTTCTTCAAATTCCATTGTCTATATGAATGCCGGAAAAAGAAAAATGTCAGACCAGGTCACTTCTCCATGCTGCAATACATCTGCAAAGCAGAGACACTTTGTTAGACGCAGTAGATGCTTTATTTAATCTTTGCCAGATTCGTTTTCGGGGGGGGGGGGGGGGGGGGGCAATTGACCCTATTTCCTGGGAAAAAAAAAGCACGGCCATTACAATGATTAAACGTGGACATGGAAAATGATACAACTAGAAATGCACTGTGACTGAAAAAAAAAATTAAGAAAGCTTTGGCGCCACCTGAGAGAAGCGTCTCCTGTGGATTCAGAAGAAGCAAGCACCACTGCCAGGATTCTGGTAGTCGGATTTCTTCAACTTGCGTACCTCCAGTTCCGAACGCATGGTGCATACTGTAATGGCAAAATGTTATGCATTGATCAACAACACCAGTATCACATTTACAAAAAAGAGAAAGAAAACAAAAAACAAGATGACTTTCTGTGTTATTACTTAAAGAATATTTCGATGCCTTCCGGCAACTTCTTCAGCAAATAAAAAAATGGCGTCAAGATGACGTATAAAAAGAATTACGTCTGCTATGACGTAAGACATTCTTACAGTCTTGAATGTCCCAGCTCGCCAATCACCACGATAGTCCACAAAAATGGGCAAATATAAGTCCAAGAATTCTGGAGAAAGAAACAGCATATCACACACACACACACACACACACACACACACACACACACACACACACACACACGTGCATACACACACACACGCAAACACCCCCCCCACACACACACACACACACATACACACAAACACACACACACAAACACACACACACACACACACACACATACACACACACATCCCTACACACACAGTACACACATCCAGACCATCGGATCACCCATGAAACAAGCGTACCCTCTGAACCACCAAACCGCCAACCACTCAACTACACTTTGGTGTTTAGACCAAGAGGATAGGTGGTACGCAGTTTAGTCATCCAAAAAGCCTCCCTCGCCAGTCTACGAGGATGATCCGATGGAGCACCATACACCTGTTCGATCGGCATGACTCTCATGTTCGCCATAGTATGACCCGGCAAGTTGAAGTGCCTGGTCACGAGAGTCCCCTTGTTGGTTCTGATGTCTTGGTAGTGCTGGTAGAAGCGTTTCTTCAACGATGTCATAGTTTCCCCCACGTACTGGGTGTTACGGCAGAGGTCGCACCACAGAACATACACGACGTTTGCAGAGGTGCAGGAGAGGACTGTCCTGTGTCGGAAAATTTCATCTGTCTGGTGACTGTTGAAAGTGCTGCCATCGACAAGATGCTGGCTACACATAGTGCACCTGGTGGCTGTACATTTATACACTCCTGGTGGGCGAGGATCTCTTTCTTCCGGTAGGCATGTGGGCATCAGAATCTGTTTCAGAGACCTTGAATTCCTTTCTCCGATCACGGGTGGTTTAGGGACAGCCTGTCTCATCTTGTCACTGTCTCGAACCATGATCTCATGTTGTTCGTGTAGCCACGCTCGTAGAGGTGGATTGGCGGGGTTGTGCGTAATTACGAAGGGGACTCTGTTCTCTTTCTTCTTGTGCCGGTACCGCAAACTTTCTGAACGAGGGATGTTCTCAGCTTTCCTCTTAGCCTCCAAAATTTCGTTCCGATTGAAACCCCTGCGTTTCAACTGTTGGCATAGTTCATCGCACCGGGTGGAGAAAGCCGCAGGTGTCGAACAAAGTCTTCGTAGTCTGACGAACAGGCTGTATGGGATGTTCTTCACAGTGTGTCTTGGGTGAGATGATGAACTGTGCAAGTAGGCATGTGCGTCCGTTGGCTTGCTGTACAGATCAGTCTGGAAATAGCCTTCCTTCAGGGTGATATTGATGTCCAGAAACGAAACCGTGTGCTGTGATGAGTTAGCAGTGAATTTGATGGTTGGATGAAAGCTGTTCAAGTGGTCAATGAAGACATCCAGATCTTTGGAAGAACCCATCCACAGCATGAAAATGTCATCAATGAACCTCTTCCAGAACTCCCTATTCACTGGTACTGAGCTTTGATTCAGGAGACGTTCTTCCAGCATTCACATGAAAAGATTAGCTGCTGAGGGTGCCATGGGAGTTCCCATTGCAGTTCCCATGGCTTGTTTGAAAATCTTGCCTTCAAAGCTGAACGCATTGTATCATCTTCATCATCATCATCATCATCATCATCATCATCATCATCATCATCATCATCATCATCATCATCATCATCATCATCATCATCATCATCATCATCATCATCATCATCATCATCATCATCATCATCATCATCATCATCATCATCATCATCATCATCATCATCATCATCATAATCCCCATCATCATCATCATCGTAATCATCATCATCATCATCATCATCATCATCATCATCATCATCATCATCATCATCATCATCATCATCATCATCATCATCATCATCATCATCATCATCATCATCATCGTCATCAACATCATCATCATCGTCATCATCATCATCAGCAGCAGCAGCAGCAGCAGCATCATCATCATCATCATCATCATCATCATCATCATCATCATCATCATCATCACCATCACCATCATCATCATCGTCATCATAAGCATCATCATCATCAGCATCATCATGATCATCCTCCTCTTCCTCCTCATCATCATTATCAATATCATCATCATCACCGTCATCATCACCATCGTCATCATCATCGTATTTGTTATCATCATCATAAACATCATCATCATCATCATCATCGTCATCATCATCGTTATCATCATCATCATTATCATCGTCGTCGTCATCGTCGTCGTCGTCGTCATCATCATCATCATCATCATCATCATCATCTTCATCGTCATCGTCATCATCATCATCATCCATATCGTCATCATCAATCACAGCATTATATTTGATCCTCCTCTTCCACCTCCTTATTCTCCTCGTCCTCGTCCTCTCACTTCTTCCTCCTCATCTTCTACCTCCTCCTCCTCTTCTTCTACCTCCTCCATCTCCTCTTCTACCACTTCCTTCTCTTCTTGGAATTCCTTCTCCTCTTTTACCTCCTCCTTCTCCTCTTCTACCTCCTCCTCCTCCTCCTCCTCCTCCTCCTCCTCCTCCTCCTCCTCCTCCTCTCCTCCTCCTCCTCCTCCTCCTCCTCCTCCTCCTCCTCCTCCTCCTCCTCCTCCTCCTCCTCCTCCTCCTCCTCCTCCTCCTCCTCCTTAACTTCTACCTCCTTCTTCTCCTCTTCTACCTCCTCCTCCTCCTCCTCCTCCTCCTTAACTTCTACCTCCTTCTTCTCGTCTTCTATCTCCTCCTTCTCGTCTACCTCTTCCTTCTATTCTTCTTTCTCTTCTTTCTCCTCCTCCTCCTCCTCCTCCTCCTCCTCTTCTACCTCCTCCTCCTCCTCCTCCTCCTCCTCCTCCTCCTCCTCCCTCCTTCTACCTCCTCCTCCTCTTCTACCTCCTCCTCCTTATCCTCCTCCTCCTCCACTACCTCCATCCTCCTCCTCCTTCTCCTCCTCCTCCTCTTCTACCTCCTCCTCCTCTTCTACCTCCTCCTCCTCCTCTTCCTCGTCCTCCTCCTCCTCGTCCTCCTCCTCCTCCTCCTCCTCCTCCTCCTCCTCCTCCTCCCTCCTCCTCCTCCTCCTCCTCCTCCTCCTCGTCTCCTCTTCCTCCTCCTCCTCCTCCTCATCATCATCATCATCATAATCATTTGTTACGTCGCATTTGTCGTCGTTATCATCATCATCATCATCATCATCATCATCATCATCATCATCATCATCATCATCATCATCATCATCATCGTCGTCGTCGTCATCGTCGTCGTCGTCGTCATCATCGTCATAATCATCATCATCATCATCGTCGTCGTCGTCATCATGATCAGTAGCATCAGCAGCAGCAGCGTCATCATCATCATCGTCGCCTCATCACCGTCATCATCAACTACAAACATAACCAAACACAGCATCAACAACAACAACAACAACAACAACAACAACCAGCGTAGCAGTGCTAGCAAGAGCAGCAGCAACAGCAGCTGTAGTAGCAAGAGGTCAAGACAGAGGTGGGCGACACTCACACTCCTGCACCAGCTCTCTGTACTGCGCCAGCAGAAGTTTGGGGTCAAGCCTTTGACGACGCTGCAACTCCATGCAGCGTAGGGAGTTGGTCATCTGCACTTCAGAGAAGGGAATGGACTGCAGGAAGTCCTCATTGAGGCCCAGCTCCGCTTCCTGCAGGAAGAGCTTTTCCAGGTCCTCAATGAGAGACTCCAACTGCACTTGCACCTCTGGCAGCTCTGGCAGCTGGATCTGCAGCTGGTGCTCCATTTCTGTAGCAAGATTAAGTAAGTCTTATCAGCTGTATCGAGTAGGAGGTTAAAAAACCTTTAATTATTAAACCTGTGCATAATAAACGACATTTCTTAGCCTTGGTACAAAACTGTCTACAAAAAGCGATGTGTGATAAAATTTATATAAATACAAAACGAAAGTTATACTGGTTAAAAGTAAAGCATTCGTACATTTAACAGTGTTGATCACAGAATCTCGGCTATTTAAAAACGACCCGAGGTGGTGATTTGCCGTTTTATACGGTGTTTAAAGATATATAAAATGTGCTCAAACACACACACTGACACGCTCACACGCTCACACACACACACACACACAAAACTCTCACGCACACACACTCGCACTCACGCACACACACGCACACAGACACATACACACACACGCACACAACTACGCGCGCGCGCACACACACACACACCCACACACACATACAAACATATAGACACACACACACACACTCACACACACACACACATACACTCACACACACATTTTCAAACACACACACACACACACGCACGAACGCGCGCGCGCGCACATACGCAACACAGACACATTTAAAAAACCCAGCCAGAGAGAGACACACACACAAACACACATGCACACAAACACACACATGCATACACAGAAACACACACACACACACACATTTACGCGCACACACACACACACACACACATTTACGCGCACACACACACACACAAATACACACACACATTTACGCGCGCACACACACACTCACAATCACACACACAAACACACACACACACACACACACAGACACACAGACAGAAACAAACACACACACACACACAGAGAAACACACACACACGCACACACACACGCACACGCACACGCACACATACATTTACACATTGACACACTCATTTACATTTGGGCATACACAGGAGCACGCACTTTCCTGTTACTGGACTTACTGGAACAAAGACGTTCCTCAGCTGACATCCGCTTTTCCCTGAGAAAACGGCGGCTCCTGTCAGGAGAAAAGTGGACCTTAGTGTCGTAGCTAAGGCGAGTGTGAAGTCTAAAGTGAATTCACAACGATGGTCTTGTGTCAGCTAAAACGCACACTCCACACGCTCGCGCATGCGTGGGCATGCAGGTCTATGCACAGACTCAAACACAACAAACACACACACACACACACACACACACACACACACACATAACACAACGCACGCGACTTAGACCACACATGCCACGCACACCCAGTTCCACAAACACACATACAAGCACACTCAGAATCTTTCTTTCTCTCCATCTCTCTCTTTCTCTCTCTCTCTATCTCTCTCTTTCTCTCTCTCTCTCTCTCTCTCTCTCTCTTACACACACACCACCCCACACACAGGCACACTTTCACAAACACACATACACACACACACACTCTCACACACACACACACACACACACACAGAAACACACACACACACACACACACACACACACACACACACACAAACACACACACACACACACACACACACGTACACACACACACAGAGACACAAACAGACGCACACTTTCACAAACACACATACGCACACACGCACACACACACATACACACACATACACACACACTTACACACACACATACACACAAACACACACACATGTACACACACACGCAGAGACACAAACACACGCACACTTTCACAAACACACATACGCACACACACACACACATACACACACATACGCACACATACACTTACACACACAGACACTCACGCACACACACTTTCTCTCTCTATCTTTCTCTCTCTCTCTCTCTCTCTCTCTCTCTCTCTCTCTCTCTCTCTCTCTTACACACACACACACACACATACACTCACACAACACAACACAACACACAACACAACACAGCACAACACAACACAACACAACACAACACAACACACAACACAACACAACACAACACAACACAATACAATACAACACAATACAAGGCAACACAACACAACACAACACAACACAACACAACACAACACAACACAACACAACACAACACAACACAACACAACACAACACAGCGCAAGACAACACAAGACGAGGCAAGAGCAAACTTGAGAAAAAAGAGTTCATACACTTACCACTTTTGCATCAATGCCCCTCATTCTCCTCCCACCCCTGTTCGTGTGGAGGTAGATGTGGAAAGATAGTCGTAGGTAGGAGATGGGGCGAGTGTTGGTGGCGGGGGTAGAGAAAGCGGAAAACAGAATGGATGGAAAGCAGAGTACATGTAACATATACGTACACGTTAACGTCTGAACGAGTCTCCATTGCACGGGTGCTTCTTCAAGTGCATGCTTGCTTGTGAGTATGTCTGTCTGAGTTGCCCTGCCTGGCAGTTTAATTGTGTTCTCAGTGTCCTCAACACAAGTACACATTTCAAAGCAAGACGATCGAATGACCAATGGAAGAATCTCAAATGATCTCCAACATGGTGAACTCAAAGCAGGCAGATCAGCTGGTGATCGAGAGCTACGATTTAAAGATGCATGCAAGCGTGACCTAACAGAGCTTCTTATCAGCGCCTGGGATTGGGAGGATGTTGAAGGGGTCGCACAGTTGGAGAGGTGAACTCCGGAAAACACTGAGGGAGGAGGAGATAAATCTTCGAAAGCTGGAAGTGGAGGGATGCACTCGACAGATGACCAGGATGCACCGGGATAAGACCAAGACCATTAAGTACGCATATCTGTGTGTTCAGATGTGTTGGATGGTTGTGTGGCTAGGGGTTCCTGGGGTGGATTGAAACGGGGATAGGTGGGATAGGTGAGAGATAGAGTGGTTACTGAAGAGGACGAGTAGGAAAAAGCCTTTCTGGCAATATGTATGCTTGGACATTCCTGGACTCTGCGTGTATGTATGTGCGCGCATGTAAATAAGTTAGTGCATGCATGTGTGGGTTTGTGTTTGTGTATATGTGTGTGCGTGTGTGCGCTTAGTGCGTGCATAAAATGCAAGTGAAGGTTTGTGTGCGTATGCGCAGACCTACAGTTTAATTCCCCACGTGACTTAGATTTGAATGCGTTTTCCATATCATAGACATTTATTGTAAAGCTCAGACAGAATTTCTTTCTCCTGCTGTGAGACAATAATGTATTCTGTATTCTACTGTGACAAAGACTGTTAACACAGGATTGGACTGCACAGCCACAGAAGTGTATGCAACCGAACAGCAACTACAGGACCAGGATCCATAATTAGACATGTCCGACGGAGGACTACAAGAACACGTGACACTTACTGACTAACGAAGCCCCATGAGAGAGACAGTTCTGCAGTGTTGTAGTACATGGCCTGGGCCTCATCTAGTGCAGTGGTGGCTCCGTCTATCAGCCTCATCCACTGCTGCAGCACGTCCTGGTAGTTAGGCAAGGCGGGACCCTGGCTCAGGAAGCGTTTGAGGGCGTACATCTCTCGGTTGTAATCTCTCTGCGCTTCACGGAGACGCCTGGTGGAATGCAGGATATCTCCCAGCACCGCCTTGACGGCCTCGCAATCTATCTGGGGACGCGACACCGGCTGGCTAGCAGCAGCCATGTCCTGGGTATCCTCTTGCATTGGTTCCTCTTTCAACATGTTGTGTCTTGAGGGATCTGCATAATTGAATTGTGTGTGTAGAAACCTACAAAACTCATTCCACCTTTCACCAGCAAAAAAGTAGAAGGGTTAATATCCCTTTTGTCTTCCTTCATTCGTCCCAGCCTTGACATCAAAGGAGTCTATGAAAGTGTTCTCGGTGATGATGATGGTAATGATGATGATGATTGATGTGATCTGTCTTGGGGGATCAGTACAAGTGTGTTTTCGTTTAGAGAAACCTGAACACATTCTTCTAGCTTTCAGCAGCACAACAGTAAAAAAGTCAATATAATCATGATATACATGACCTTATTTCCTCCTTTAGTCTGATCCACTTGCACAGTTTTGACGTGAAGTGGGTTTCTGAATGTGCTCTCAGTGATAGTGATGATGATGATGATGATGACGACGACGCTGATGATGATGATAATGATGATGATGATGATGATGATGATGATGATGATGATGCTGCTGATGATGATGATATTGCTGCTGCTGTTGCTGCTGCTGGTGCTACTGCTGGTGCTGCTGCTGCTGCTGCTTCTACTGGTAGTGGTGGTGGTGGTGGTGTGGTGGTGGTGGTGGTGGTGGTGGTGGTGGTGGTGGTGGTGGTAATGGTGTTGGTGGTGATGATGATGATGATGATGATGATGATGATGATGATGATGATGATGAGCAGACCCAAAATAGGTACCAGTTCAAAGGACTCTCAATTAGAAGCAGATGCACTGACTCTGATTATGAACCAGTTCAACTAGGTTTCAGTGGAAACCAGTTGAACATACAGGAAAAGGAAAGCAATTTAAATGACTGTAAATTGCAACATATTACAATGACTGTGATTGGGATCCAGTTCAACTGAATAACTAGACAGAAATTACCTGTTCAACTAAATTCAACTTTGAACCATTAGTACTGACTCAGAATTCAATCCTATTCAACTGACTCAGCATGGGAACTTCTACAACTGACTTTGAAACACAACCACTTCAACTGACCCAGACAGGTTACAAGTTCATATGACTCTCAATGGGAACCAGATCAAGTGAGTCATTATTGGAATGAGCTCAAATGACTTTCAATGGAAACCTGTTGAACTGACTTGGAATATGAAGCGATTCAAATGAATTTAAATTGCAACATATCTAATTGACTCTGAATAGTATTCAGTTCAACTAAATATGAATGGAATCCAGTTCAACTCG
>JAWQFJ010012893.1:0-11331 GCA_034096865.1 Theodoxus fluviatilis | reverse complement strand
TTCCAAGTTGAAACACCACTCAATGGGAACCAGATTCACTGACTTTGACCTGTTTAACTGATTATTAATAATTATCACTTGATGGGATGCAGTAGGGGGACCAAGTCAAATGTCTGTAAATTGCTATGTACTTCACTGACTCTGAAGGTGCTGCTCTTTTACTGATTATAAATAGCAACCTGTTCCACTACATATGAATTTGAATCAATTTGATGCACTCACAATAGGAACTATTTCAACTGCCTTGGAAGGGAAGCAGTTCAACAGACCCAAAATAGGTACCAGTTCAAAGGACTCTCCATTAGAAGCAGATGCACTGACTCTGATTAGGAACCAGTTCAAAGGACAGCAATTTAAATGAATGTAAATTGCAACATATTACAATGACTGTGATTGGAATCCAGTCCACCTAAATAACTAGACAGAAATAACCAGTTCAACTAAATTCAACTTTGAACAATTAGCACTGACTAAAAATTCAATCCTATTCAACTGACTAAGCATGTGAACTACTACAACTGACTTTGAAACACAAACAGTTCAACTGACCCAGACAGGTTACAAGTTCATATGACTCTCAATGGAAACCAGATCAAGTGAGTCATTATTGGAATGAGCTGAAATGACTTTCAATGGAAACCTGTTGATCAGACTTGGAATAGGAAGCAATTCAAATGAATGTAAATTGCAACATATCTAATTGACTCTGAATAGTATTCAGTTCAACTGATTCAGAATGGAATCCAGTTCAACTCAATATGAATTTGAACTAGTTCAACTGAATCTCAATAGGAACCATTTCAGCTGACAATGAATGAAATGTAATTAAACACCATTTAATAGAAAACCAGTGACATTGAATACAAATGGGGTAACCATTTTCAAGACTCTTATCCAAATCTATCCTCCTCCAGGAAAGCAAGTGTACTATTTCTAAAAGGAAACCAACTCAAATGCTTCTCAATGGAAACCATTTCTACTGACCGTAAGTAGTAATCAGTTCCAGTATGATGATTTAGACCAGTTTAACAGCCTCTGAATGGGAATTACTTTAACTGACTTTGAAAGGGAACCATTTCAACTGACCCAGCATGTTTCTAAGTTGAAACACATCTCAATGGGAACCAGATTTACTGACTTTGACCTCTTTAACTGAATTTCAAAGAAAATCACTTGATGAATCTCAATGGAAACCAATTCTACTGATCCTAAGTGGTAATCAGTTCCACTAAATATAAATTGAGACCACTTCATCAGACTCTGAATGGGAACTACTTTAACAGACTTTGAAAGGGAACCATTTCAACTGACCCAGAATGTTTCCAAGTTGAAACACCACTCAATGGGAACCAGATTCACTGACTTTGACCTGTTTAACTGATTATCAATGGAAATCACTTGATGAGATGCAGTAGGGGGACCAAGTCAAATGTCTGTAAATTGCTATGTACTTCACTGACTCTGAAGGTGGTGCTCTTTTACTGATTAGTAATAGCAACCTGTTCCACTACATATGAATTTGAATCAATTTGATGCACTCACAATAGGAACTATTTCAACTGCCTTTGAAGGGAAGCAGTTCAACAGACCCAAAATAGGTACCAGTTCAAAGGACTCTCAATTAGAAGCAGATGCACTGACTCTGATTAGGAACCAGTTCAAAGGATAGCAATTTAAATGACTGTAAATTGCAACATATTACAATGACTGTGATTGGGATCCAGTCCACCTGAATAACTAGACAGAAATAACCAGTTCAACTAAATTCAACTTTGAACCATTAGCACTGACTCAGAATTCAATCCTATTCAACTGACTCAGCATGTGAACTACTACAACTGACTTTGAAACACAAACAGTTCAACTGACCCAGACAGGTTACAAGTTCATATGACTCTCAATGGGAACCAGATCAAGTGAGTCATTATTGGAATGAGCTGAAATGACTTTCAATGGAAACCTGTTGATCAGACTTGGAATAGGAAGCAATTCAAATGAATGTAAATTGCAACATATCTAATTGACTCTGAATAGTATTCAGTTCAACTAAATATGAATGGAATCCAGTTCAACTCAATATGAATTTGAACTAGTTCAACTGAATCTCAATTAACCATTTCAGCTGACAATGAATGAAATGTAATTCAACACCATTTAATAGGAAACCAGTGAAATTGAATACATATGGGGTAACCATTTTCAAGATTCTTATCCAAATCTAGCCTCCTGAAAAGCAAGCTTACTAACTCTGAAAGGAAACCAACTCAAATGCTTCTAATTGGAAACCATTTCTACTGCCCCTAAGTTGTAATCAGTTCCACTAAATATGATTTAGACCAGATCAACAGTCTCTGAATGGGAATTACTTTAACTGACTTTGAAAGGGAACCATTTCAACTGACCCAGCATGTTTGCAAGTTGAAACACCTCTCAATGGGAACCAGACTTGGACCTATTTAACTGAATTTCAATGAAAATCACTTGATGACTCTCAATGGAAACCAATTCTACTGACCCTAAGTGGTAATCAGTTCCACTAAATATGAATTGAGACCACTTCAACAGACTCTCAATGGGAACTACTTTAACAGACTTTGAAAGGGAACCATTTCAACTGACCCAGAATGTTTCCAAGTTGAAACACCACTCAATGGGAACCAGATTCACTGACTTTGACCTGTTTAACTGATTATCAATGGAAATCACTTGATGAGATGCAGTAGGGAGACCAAGTCAAATGTCTGTAAATTGCTATGTACTTCACTGACTCTGAAGGTGGTGCTCTTTTACTGATTATAAAAAGCAACCTGTTCCACTACATATGAATTTGAATCAATTTGATGCACTCACAATAGGAACTATTTCAACTGCCTTGGAAGGGAAGCAGTTCAACAGACCCAAAATAGGTACCAGTTCAAAGGACTCTCCATTAGAAGCAGATGCACTGACTCTGATTAGGAACCAGTTCAAAGGACAGCAATTTAAATGAATGTAAATTGCAACATATTACAATGACTGTGATTGGGATCCAGTCCACCTGAATAACTAGACAGAAATAACCAGTTCAACTAAATTCAACTTTGAACCATTAGCACTGACTCAGAATTCAATCCTATTCAACTGACTTAGCATGTAAATTACTACAACTGACTTTGAAACACAAACAGTTCAACTGACCCAGATAGGTTACAAGTTCATATGACTCTCAATGGGAACCAGATCAAGTGAGTCATTATTGGAATGAGCTGAAATGACTTTCAATGGAAACCTGTTGATCAGACTTGGAATAGGAAGCAATTCAAATGAATGTAAATTGCAACATATCTAATTGACTCTGAATAGTATTCAGTTCAACTAAATATGAATGGAATCCAGTTCAACTCAATATGAATTTGAACTAGTTCAACTGAATCTCAATAGGAACCATTTCAGCTGACAATGAATGAAATGTAATTCAACACCATTTAATAGGAAACCAGTGACATTGAATACAAATGGGGAAACCATTTTCAAGACTCTTATCCAAATCTAGCCTCCTGGGAAGCAAGTTTACTAACTCTGAAAGGAAACCAACTCAAATGCTTCTCAATGGAAACCATTTCTACTGACCGTAAGTAGTAATCAGTTCCAGTATGATGATTTAGACCAGTTCAACAGCCTCTGAATGGGAATTACTTTAACTGACTTTGAAAGGGAACCATTTCAATCTGTCCTTGCAAAACTACTGATACCAGTCCCCTTCCTGGGCTGCACTCCACACAATTGTATCTGTGCAGTGAGCAAGTTACATATGTGTTTACACTGCTTGTGGTTTGGCCATGAAAGATTGGCCACTCACAACCAACACGAAATGTGAAAGATAGGTAAACTAAACATCATAAAACAACCATCACAACATCTCAAGTGTCAGTCATTTTTTACTTTACAACGTTAGTGCTAACATTATTTTTGTACAGTCCTCAGCCAGATCTGTTTACTTATATTTTTTTTAATCCTAATGACCCAAATGTGTCTCTTGAGTCGGCATTATCTCTCGCGAGTAATTATCCATATATTAACAAAGTCCTCAACGATCTAACCCTGTCAATAACATTGGAAAACATTCCAACAACAAAAAATCACCGGCTATCAAAGTTCACTCCTACCTTTATAATATACTCAGTTATTTGCCACCCATATGGACGACTGTCGGGTTGGCCGAGTGGTCTAAGGCGCCAGACTCAAGGGTTATTTCCCTTCCCTCTATATAGATGGATCGAGGTTTCTGGTCCACGAATGTGGGCGTGGGTTCAAATCCCACATCCGACACAACTTTTGAGACAACGATTATCAAAAACCATTCGTAATTACGTTTTTTATTCTTGCAATAATGCCAACAGAAATAACTTTTAATACTGACATCAGCAGCATTGTATTGAAGCAATTGTTGGTATCAAAAGGAAACCTGCTGCAGTTAGATTTAGAACATGAATAATACCAAAAACAAATGATATGAAAGTGGTAGAGGAGAGCCACCAAGGTTAAACTTAAGGTAGGTCAATTCTAATTTGTCACCTGAAAACATAACTTTGATCTCGCGCGGGAGGCATCCTACTTCCTACGCCAACAAACTTTGGTCTTAAACTTAAAGTTAAAATGTTGTGACCGATTATAACTCGGAGACCGGCGCTTGCTATATGAGCAACTGCTGCTTTTTTATACCTTTGTTGCGACAGTAGATTTACTATTATTACTTGTTAACGGACGTAAGAATTGAACGAATTCATTACCACGGCAATGGGTAAAAGATATATGTTCAATGTTTACACACCAGAAAGCACACAGAGCGTTGAGACAGCGCAGAGTGATGTCCCTTAAATCTCGCTGGAAACTAGAGCTGGGAAATCCCCACTACATGTGATAGTGTTTCAGATGTGTTTGACCAAACCAGATGCCTGGGCAGGCAGAGTTTCACACATTTACTTCCTGATTGCCACCGATGCATATTCTGCTTACTCTCTGCATTGTCTTGCACTCAGTACGCAGTAAGTAAGGGAGTGGTGGGACTCGTGTAACTGTACGTGTCAAGCCGTCAAGCCTCAAGGAGCATCAAGTTTACCTCATTGACACCTCTATTTAACGTCAGGATGTCGTCCAACAGTCTGAGGAGAATGGGACTCATCTTCCTTGTTGCCAGTGTGACCTGTGGCTATGCTGCAGCGTGGACCGATGTAGAATAATCCATTGTAGTGATAAGGAAAAAATACTTTAGGAGTGGGTGGGTGTGGAAGTGGTGGATGTCTTGTATATGATGTCCTCAAATACGATGTTTGCAAAGAAGCTATCCTGTAAATTCTTGATTCATCATCAGGGACTAGGCATGAATGATTCCCAGGTATTTGCTGAGTGAAGACTGTGTATGCTTGCTGCAGGCCTATGGCAAGGGGGATGTGTTCCCCATCTAGCGGCGCACGTGTATGGGCTTCCAGATGCTGCCTCAAACCTGACAGCAGGCGAAAACCTCCTCAGTGCCACTGACAGCTTCAACCTTTCTCTGCCACTGCGATTCACACCAGGTAGAGCAGGGTTCCATCCTTGGCCAAGTCCTTAGATGAGATTTAATCAGTGTTCTGAGTCATCTTGTTGTTTCTCATTTGGGACGTAGTAGTGTGGGAATGCTTTGTCTTTTTGATACTCAGTGTTAATAATGATTTCTCTGAAACAAACACACACACACACACACACACACACACACACACACACACACACACACACACACACACACACACACACATACACACACTATCTGTTAATGTTGCTTTAGAAAATTAAAGGATAGAAACAAAAATGTTCAAAAGCATGTGAATTTTTGGCCTGAGAAACTTGATTAATGAAAGATTCACATTCTGTCAGACAGGTGAGGAAAGGCAATGTCTGATTTTTAACGAAATTTCCTAGCTAATATTCTTGAAAACAAATGCACATTATTTTATAGGAAGCCTGAAGTTGATTAAAAAATTTTTTTTTAAAGTAAAGCATGACAATCTACACTCCACCAATGATGCTTTAGTGAACTGGACTCGCCTGTACATTGCAGTTAGAGAGGTGATTTATCTTGCGCCTCAAACTGGTTGTACAACTGTAGTGACAATCAACACATTACTTGTACTTGAGTACTGTATATAACTGGAGCTGATTGATGCCTCCCTCATCAGCTTGACACCCAGCTGCTGGACTTTGGGCATCTACTCCAGCAGCTCAACCAGGAACAGCATATGGACATTTGAGCACCAACCTAGGTTTTTTTCATGCACCAACCCCCATTGACCATTTGTGCAACAGAATTAAAGTTTTCCTTAGGACATTTGAGCGTTAACATAAATAGCTGTATTTATGTGGAAACACTGCAGAAATATGATTGCAAATGAATTCAACTGGAGTGAATAGCATTTACAGCTGTTTATAGGAGGAAATAGTGTACTGCAAAAATATGTTTGGGAATGAATTTAGTTGAAGTTAATAGCTCAGTCTTTGACAAAATATGTGCCTGAAATACTATTGAATGTTGATATTGCGCTCTAATGTTGCAATGTTTTATAAAGTCCGTAGATTTTTTTGCCACACTTCATAATGATTTCTTTAAGATAAATTCTATTGGTAATCTATGTCTGATATCTTTGCTTGAAAGAGTTAGAATCCTGTCGCTGAAATGGTTTGTGCAGGCGCTCAACTAATTTTTGTGTGGCTGTTTTGGCGTGTCAAGGCTCACCATTGTCGAATGTTGCTAGAGACATTTCTGGCAGCCAAAGAGACTACTTGGGAGCATCAGGAAAGCTAGCAGATTGTGCCTTGAAACAATCCTGGAAAATTCACAGGCCAACCCACATGCAGCAATAAATTTGTTGTGGAACCTCATAGCCAACCCCAAGAAATATCTCTACTCTTTCTACTTGCTACTTTTGTTTCCTGTGGCAGAGGCATCCACAAGTAAGATGCTGAGCTACTTGGATGGAGTGACTTACTATGTACTGACCAAGTTAAACTCTACATCCAACATGCACCACTACGGCATACTGCCTGAGGTAGGTATACATGGATTGGGTTCTTACTGACTGAATTTACTTTTTTCCAAGTGATGTTATGTGGGGTATTTCATGCACCAATTACAACAGTGACTTGATGCTGTGTTTTATTCATTGGAAAATTATGTCAAAAGTTTGACTTAACAGCATGCCCTTCAATAATTGTGAAGTCATCCAGTGTGTGTTACTGATAAATGGATTAGTCTCAATAGATGACACTGCAGAGTGATTTTTTAAAATATTTTTTTTAACACTTTATTTTCACAAGAAAAGGATACAAATATCAAGGTTGGATCATATACACTGTAACAGAAATGTACATGCATTTACAACGTCCCTCATTCCTGTAGAAAAGAATTCCACTTCAACTTAAATTTCTCAAAATTACCTGCCATTCTAGCTGCACACTCTTCTGTATTGATATGGTTTGTACAAGCATCATAGTCTGGTGAGCCAAACAAAATATTTTGCTTATTCAAATGTAAGGGAATCCTTGTCTTGCTTCGAAGGAAACAAATAATTTCTTTCCAAAATGTTTCAATAACAATACAGTCAATACAGTGATTTTATTTAGCCAGGTAAGGGGGGGGGGGGGAGGGGATGGGTTGTGCGTGCATGTGTACATGAGTGCGTGTATGTTTGTGTGTGTTTGTGTGTGTGTGTGTGTGTGTGTGTGTGTGTGTGTGTAAACATTTCCTTGCTCTTGACAACAAATTGACACAATGATGCATCCATTGATTTTGGACCAGCAACAGCCTCCCCCCTCCCCCAATCCCCTTTTCCCCTTCCTCTTTGGCACATGCCTTTTTTCAGTAAAAAAATGAGTTATTCAACTTATTCTTTCACTTCTGGTTCCATTAAAACCTTGCTAAAAGCAATAGAGTACTGTACTGTCCACTATGTGTGTGATACTTGTTTGTGATACTTGTGTGTGTGTGTGTGTTTGTGTGTGTGCGTGTGTGTGTGTGTGCATGTGTGTACATGTGTGTGTGCATGCATGTGTGTGTGTGTGCGTGCATGTGTGTATGTGTGTGTGTATGTGTGTGCATGTGTGTGTGCATGTATGTGTGTGTGTGTGCGTACATGTATGTGTGTGTGTGTGTGTGTGTGTGTGTGTGTGTGTGTGCAAGAGCATATTACTGTCAGTGTGCATGTTTGTGTGGCTTTGCATAAATCAAATCATGAACATATGAATTGCAGCTCTAAGTAAGTGCACATGAAAAATTGTAGCATTTGTTAAGTGGTTTACTTTTATTTTTCACAAAATTTAACCCCCTAAATAATGCAGTTTCCTTCACATTCAGGCAATTTCAATTCCTCAGAGAATAACAAACGAGATATTATGAATTCAGCTAGAAAGGATGAGTTTGCAGTAATTTTTCTATCTTACCTTTTGTTGTTACAGAAATCACCAGTTCAACTAAATTCAACTTTCAACCATTAGCACTGACTCAGAATTCAATCCTATTCAACTGACTCAGCATGGGAACTTCTACACCTGACTTTGAAGGGAAGCAGTTCAGCAGACCCAAAATAGGTACCAGTTTAAAGGACTCTCAATTAGAAGCAGATGCACTGACTCTGATTATGAACCAGTTCAACATGGTTTCAGTGGAAACCTGTTGAACATACATGAAAAGGAAAGCAATTTAAATGACTGTAAATTGCAACATTTTTAATGACTCTGAATGGTATCCAGTTCACCTGAATTACTAGACAGAAATTACCAAGTTCAACTGAATACATCTTTGAACCTTTAGCACTAACTCAGAATGTAATCCTATTCAACTGACTCAGCATAGGAACTTCTACAACTGACCTTGAAGGGAAGCAGTTCAGCAGACCCAAAATAGGTACCAGTTCAAAGGACTCTCATTAGAAGCAGATGCACTGACTCTGATTAGGAACCAGTTCAAAGGATAGCAATTTAAATGA
Source organism: Theodoxus fluviatilis (assembly GCA_034096865.1). Taxonomy (NCBI): domain Eukaryota; kingdom Metazoa; phylum Mollusca; class Gastropoda; order Cycloneritida; family Neritidae; genus Theodoxus; species Theodoxus fluviatilis. Next base: position 2,335 of record JAWQFJ010012893.1, on the reverse strand, counting down.
CTGTAAATTGCAACACCTGAATAACTAGACAGAAATAACCTGTTCAACTAAATTCAACTTTGAACCATTAGCACTGACTAAAAATTCAATCCTATTCAACTGACTTAGCATGTAAACTACTACAACTGACTTTGAAACACAAACAGTTCAACTGACCCAGACAGGTTACAAGTTCATATGACTCTCAATGGGAACCAGATCAAGTGAGTCATTATTGGAATGAGCTGAAATGACTTTCAATGGAAACCTGTTGATCAGATTCGGAATAGGAAGCAATTCAAATGAATGTAAATTGCAACATATCTAACTGACTCTGAATAGTATTCAGTTCAACTAAATATGAATGGAATCCAGTTCAACTCAATATGAATTTGAACTAGTGCAACTGAATCTCAATTTCAGCTGACAATGAATGAAATGTAATTCAACACCATTTAATAGGAAACCAGTGACATTGAATACAAATGGGGTAACCATTTTCAAGACTCTTATCCAAATCTAGCCTCCTCCAGGGAAGCAAGTTTACTAACTCTGAAAGGAAACCAACTCAAATGCTTCTCAATGGAAACCAATTCTACTGACCCTAAGTAGTAATCAGTTCCAGTATGATGATTTAGACCAGTTGAGCAGCCTCTGAATGGGAATTACTTTAACTGACTTTGAAAGGGAACCATTTCAACTGACCCAGCATGTTTCTAAGTTGAAACACCTCTCAATGGGAACCAGATTCACTGACTTTGACCTGTTTAACTGAATTTCAAAGAAAATCACTTGATGAATCTCAATGGAAACCAATTCTACTGACCCTAAGTGGTAATCAGTTCCACTAAATATGAATTGAGACCACTTCAACAGACTCTCAATGGGAACTACTTTAACAGACTTTGAAAGGGAACCATTTCAACTGACCCAGAATGTTTCCAAGTTGAAACACCACTCAATGGGAACCAGATTCACTGACTTTGACCTGTTTAACTGATTATCAATGGAAATCACTTGATGAGATGCAGTAGGGGGACCAAGTCAAATGTCTGTAAATTGCTATGTACTTCACTGACTCTGAAGGTGGTGCTATTTTACTGATTATAAATAGCAACCTGTTCCACTACATATGAATTTGAATCAATTTGATGCACTCACAGTAGGAACTATTTCAACTGCCTTTGAAGGGAAGCAGTTCAACAGACCCAAAATAGGTACCAGTCCAAAGAACTCTCAATTGGAAGTAGATGCAGTCTGCGAACTAGTTCAGCTGAGTTTCAGTGGAAACCAGATGAACATACTGGAAAAGGAAAGCAATTTAAATGACTGTAAATTGCAACATATTTTAATGACGCTGAATGGGATCCAGTTCAACTGAATAACTAGACAGAAAAAAACAGTTCAACTAATATCAACTTTGAACATATTACACTGATTCAGAATTCAAACCCATTCAACTGACTCAGCATGGGAACTACTACAACTAACTTTGAAACAGAACCAGTTCAACTGACCCAGAAAGGGTACAACTTCGTGTGACTCTCAACTGGAACCAGATCTAGTGAGTCATTCTTGGAATCAGCTATCTCTAATGGGAGGCCCAACGTGCCATTGCAGCCTACTGCTCCATCGTCAAGCTGCTGCTTAGAGCGCTTACCATATGCGTCAGGTGTTTATGTCTTAATTTAGACCAGCTTCTTAGGGAAGTACTTTCCCACAGAGAAAATTGTGTCGACATCTTTTAGGAGAGATCTGGTTTACTGATACATTGACCCTTTTTCCAGCTTTTGTGTGGGAATTTTCATTTTTGTGTTGATAATTATACACTCGCTTCTCTAGGCACGTACTGTTCACGTTTACAAACGACGGAACGAACATTGTGTCACATACATAATTTCTGCCTACAAGAAATAATTTAAACCCCTTGCACGTACTTGCATTCTGCCATTCATACAGAACCATTTATTTCTCTTGCGCATGGCAGAGAGACAACACGTACTCACTGTATACGTGAATTTCACACAAGCGCTTGGAATGAAGACATGCAAACAGAGGGTGATCACTCTGTCGGAAATCTGCACGGTCTAAGCAATGTATGGTCTTTTACATAACTTTGAACCAATTACATTGAGCATGAATAGAAATCAGTTACACTGACTCAGAATTCAAGCCCATTCAACTGACTCAGCATGGGAACTACTACGATGGACAGTTCAACTGGCCCAGAAAAGGGTACAAGTTCATATGACTCTCAATTCGGAACGAGCGAACAAACGAACGAACGAACGTACCAATGAACGATCGAACGAACGAACGGTTTTATTTGTTAGGCCACAAGCCTATCACAACCTAA
>JAWQFJ010012892.1:10000-13938 GCA_034096865.1 Theodoxus fluviatilis | reverse complement strand
CATTGGAAAACACTCCAACAACAAAAAAATTCACCGGCTATCAAAGTTCACTCGTCTTTGGTTCACTCCTACCTTATAGTATACTCAGTTATTTGCCACCCATATGGACGACTGTCGGGTTGGCCGAGTGGTCTAAGGCGCCAGACTCAAGGGTTATTTCCCTTCCCTCTATATAGATGGATCGAGGTTTCTGGTCCACGAATGTGGGCGTGGGTTCAAATCCCACATCCGACACAACTTTTGAGACAACGATTATCGAAAACCATTCGTAAGTACGTTTTTTATTCTTGCAATAATGCGAACCGAAATAACTTTTAATACTGACATCCGCAGCATCGTGTTGAAGCAATTGTTGGTATCAAAACTACAAAAGGAAACCTGCTGCAGATGCAGTTAGAACTTAGATTTAGAACATGAATAATACCAAAAACAAACGAAATGAAAGTGGTAGAGGAGAGCCACCAAGGTTAAGGTAGGTCAATTATAATTTGTCACCTGAAAACATAACTTTGACCTCGCGCGGGAGGCATCCTACTTCCTACGCCGACAAACTTTGGTCTTAAAGTTAAAGTTAAAATGTTGTGACCGATTATAACTCGGAGACCGGCGCTTGCTATATGAGCAACTGCTGCTGGGTTTTTTTTTAACCTTCGTTGCGACAGTAGATTTACTATTACTACTTGTTAACGGACGTAAGAATTGAACGAATTCATTACCACGGCAATGGGTAAAAGATATATATATATATATGTTCAATTTTTACACACCAGAAAGCACACAGAGCGTTGAGACAGCGCAGAGTGATGTCCCTTAAATCTCGCTGGAAACTAGAGCTGGGAAATCCCCACTACATGTGATAGTGTTTCAGATGTGTTTGACCAACCAGATGCCTGGGCAGGCAGAGTTTCACACATTTACTTCCTGATTGCCACCGATGCATATTCTGCTTACTCTCTGCATTGTCTTGCACTCAGTACGCAGTAAGTAAGGGAGTGGTGGGACTCGTGTAGCTGTACGTGTCAAGCCTCAAGGAGCATCAAGTTTACCTCATTGACACCTCTATTTAACGTCAGGATGTCGTCCAACAGTCTGAGGAGAATGGGACTCATCTTCCTTGTTGCCAGTGTGACCTGTGGCTATGCTACAGCGTGGACCGATCGCCCTGTCATCGGTGAGCTCCATGGGTTGCTTGATAAGCTCGTAGGGAACGTATGAATTATATACATAAGACGCAGGTTTTTCAATCGTGGTGGGATGGCTGCCTTCGTGTTTGACGTGTGTGTGTGTGTGTGTGTGTGTGTGTGTGTGTGTGTGTGTGTGTGTGCGCGCGAAAGAGAGAGAGAGAGAGCTGGTTATGACTGAATGCATTCAAATGTTAAAATCCTTAAGTTTCTGTCAGAAATTGTGCACGTGGTGAAGCAGATAGAGGAACAAGTTTCAAAGTGAAGGCAAAAATTATAGGTGCTCGTCAGATCCTGTAGCATCCACATTCAGAGATCAATTTGATTTTGTGTGCGTTTGCAGGAATCCTGGCTCAAACCTCCACTTCCAAGGAAGGTGACACCTTCATTCCTGCATCCTATGTTAAATTCCTCAACCAGGCAGGGGCAAGAGTGGTACCCATTCTGTGAGTATGCCTCCTTCCCCCCACCACCCCCTCACTCTCCCAATAAATTGTCCACCCATACGGCCACATCCCCAACCCTCTTCCACCCCCACTGCTACCCCCATTCACAGAGTACCTTCACCCATTCTCCCCTTTCACCCTGTCCCACCCATGAAGTGGGAGTCTCTCAACAAGTGCACAATCCCATATACATCCTGTGACCCTGTCATAGAGCGTACACCTGCCTTATAAATGTTACACCCCTCATAAAGTGTATGTACATGTCTTGTTCAATGCTGCACTCTGAAGTTAAAGTCTTAAAAAACAAAAAGAAAAACAGACTTCTACATATATGTTCCCAGGTTAAAAGTTTTGCAGAATTTTGAAAGCAGCATAAGTTGTTTCAAGCAAATTTTAAAATTTGATAATAATCATCATCATTTGAGACATGTCTTGCTCTTATTAGCTATTTTGCACATCAATTGTATGTAGAGATTTCTTGTGATATTGTAAGTGATTATTAGAGTTGTAATAAAACTTTATAATTACTTACAGAGCAAAGCAACCTCAGGAATACTACACCAATCTGTTCAAAGCCATAAATGGGTAAGTGAATTTTTGTTTCAATGGAACTTGTCAGTTTGTTGATCAAGCTGTTGTTATGGTGATTTGAAAGTGCATGGAAGATCGTTTGTAGCAGAGCAGATCATCTAATCAAAGAAAAGTAAAAGGGGTGGAGGACGCAATAAAATGTCCTAAGTTCGGAGTGAATCATCACCTCTGACATGTAATGGGTTCTTCATTGCTAAGTTTTGGTGTCCTCAGTGCTTGGAGCATATTTTGCAGCTTGCCAAGACTGAGACATCTGCTGAATTTTGTGTTATGGATGAGCAAGTCTTTATCTCTATGTGCCAAACTTTTAATTGTTTGCCATGCAGGGCCCTTTTTCCTGGTGGCTCTGTTGGGACCTACAAAACGCCCTATGCAGTGTCAGCTCAGTACATCTATGACCTGGCCATGCAGGTGTGTTTTCAATGCAGGCAATCCGATCCTTGTACACATACATGTCTGTATTGTTGTCCCTTACTCTGGGTTTTCCCTGCTCCCATTTCTTGTCTCCTCTTCCTTGTTTCCTCTTCCTTGTCTCCTCTTCCTTGTTATTCAGTGACCTCCTCTTCCGTCTTTTCCTGCTTAACTAATCTGTAGTTTGCAACCTTCTACCATCACCACCACCTCAAGCCTCCTAACCCCACCATTCCCCCCCAACCCCCACCACCACCCCAACAACCACCTCATGCCCCTGCTGCCCAACTTCTACCACCACCCCAAGCCCAAATTCTCACCCCATTACTCTCACAATCCCCAAATTCAATCAACCCCTAAGCCTATTCCCCTCCATCCCCTTCGCACACCCTAACTTGCCCTGCAAACATTCTGCACTTCCCTGTGTCCTATCAACAAACCAACCTTTTATGTCTCTCTCTACATTCAATCCTTTTCTACATAAAGTTTTCTTAGTGTTCCTAAGCTTCTTCATTGTTTGAATTGATCTAGTCATATGCTGGGAGTTCCAATGTCCTGTAGTTTTACTGTGTATTTTTCCTCGTTGGCTTTTGCAGTTAGATGTAATTTCTTTAATAGCCTAAATAGTCTTTCACTTGTGAGAAATAAGGGGAAATTTGGATGTTATGGGTATAAAAGACACAGTAACATTAGAAGATGATGGACAGGTGTCTGTTATGTCTTGCATGAGATGAATGTAGAATAATCCATTGTAGTGATAAGGAAAAAATACTTTAGGAGTGGGTGGGTGTGGAAGTGGTGGATGTCTTGTATATGATGTCCTCAAATACGATGTTTGCAAAGAAGCTATCCTGTAAATTCTTGATTCATCATCAGGGACTTGGCATGAATGATTCTTCCCAACATGTGCATGTATTCAGAGGAATCTGAGCACCTGAGTATCCAGGTATTTGCTGAGTGAAGACTGTGTATGCTTGCTGCAGGCCTATGACAAGGGGGATGTGTTCCCCATCTGGGGCACGTGTATGGGCTTCCAGATGCTGCTCAACCTGACAGCAGGCGAGAACCTCCTCAGTGCCACTGACAGCTTCAACCTTTCTCTGCCACTGGAGTTCTCACCAGGTAGAGCAGGGTTCCATCCTTGGCCAAGTCCTTAGATGAGATTTAATCAGTGTCCTGAGTCATCTTGTTGTTTCTCATTTGGGACGTAGTAGTGTGGGAATGCTTTGTCTTTTTGATACTCAGTGTTAATAATGATTTCTCTGAAACAAACAAAAACACACACACACACACACACACACACACACAC
>JAWQFJ010012892.1:0-5000 GCA_034096865.1 Theodoxus fluviatilis | reverse complement strand
TGACAAAATGAAATGTACAAAATGACTCGCATCATTCTAACATTTCTGAGCTCAAAGTTGCAAGAGTTGGGAGAAGGCAGAATCAGGAGGCAGAGAGGGAAGTGAGGACATGGTTTAAGTAATGTATGTCTACAGCTGCAGGGGTGCAAAGTAGAGTAAAGGATTAGAAAAAAATCAGCTGGCCCGACTTGTCTCTGCATCCCACCAGCACTACACCGCCTCTTGCCCTGCTTGGCAGTACAAGCTCTACCACACATACTGATATTCAAAATAGTGGACAAATATGCTGCTTTGTTGAAGTGGAGCCATGAGTGGGCTTGTCAATTAAGCACTGAAGTACTTGTCTACTGGGAAGAAAAATAACTCAATCTATGCAAGTTGGTGGGGGAAAAAATCCTTATAGTGCACCTGAAATCGTGTTTATCTGATTAATCCTATTTGATGGATGAAGGGAGGGAGGAAATGGATGGATGGATGGATGGATGGATGGATGGATGGATAGATCAATGGAGGGCACTTATGGGATAGGATGGGGTGGTATATATGGATAGATGTGCATGTGCAATGGGAGCTACTGAAATCCAGGATACATAAGGACAAAATTCCACTTGAGGTCCTATTTTTTCCAGAGTCCCACATAGGACTTTACGATGCCTTTATTCATCAACCATTTCACCACTCTGCAGGTTCCAAAAATGGAACTTTGAGTAGCCTTTGCTGTAGTATGAATGTAATAAATGAGCATTTCTTGGATGTCTGCAAGACTGACTTTCATGGTATTACATGTCTAATAGGAAATTTTGGAGTTCCAGACACACACTTTGGCTTCTTGGGGTTTAAGTTGGTGACCTCTTGCTGTTGGCTGCCCTGCTGAAAGGGGGTCACTTGAAGGGTGCAACCCATCAACTCTGTAGAGGATGAAACTGCAATCATTTTGTCTCAGAGACTTGAGTTCATAATGGTGTGTCTTTGATTGAATGGCTTCTTCACTTGTATAAGGAGTTCAAATGGGGGAAAACTAAAGCTATATTTATATTTTAAAAAGAAGCCTACAGGTGTTTTACAGATGAAAAGAATTGAAAAAATGCATTGTGCTAATGCAGAATGAAATCCCTAATGTGCCGTGATGTTATTATATTTTTTCTACTCTTGTAATTAGTTCTGTAAATGTACATGTGTATTCTCACAGTTAATTTGTATGGTTATCACCTTGATTGTTCTAAATAAAGAAGATATGTTCTGAGTAAAATATTTTTGAGTTCTGATATTGAAAAAGTTAGAGACCGGTTTGACAGAATTGTACTCACTTGTGGTTGATGATGACATTGTACTGCTGTCAGGAATGTCTGTGCAGGACTTCAAAGCCAAATTGTTACTTTAGAATACACGTAGAAGAAGCTTGGTCTTACTGTAGATAAGGTAAAACGAAGGCAAAGGTCATCCATAAGAGATGTTTTTGAGAATCAAGCAGTAAAACCGAAGTAGAAGACCATTCAGTTCCATAAAACAATGTGGTGTCTTTGTAGCACGAACACGACAGTGTTTTTCACATCATTCGATCACCTTATTCAGACTGCACCATTGTACGGTATGTGGTCTACAGAGGTAAGAGAACTTGGGAAAGGCCTGTAAGTTCATGGTCAATCACAGACTGCCAGACATACATGTGAGCTCGAATGATGCAGTATTTTGTGTCACACGTGCATGTTTGTGTGCGTACGTGTGTGTGTGTGCGTACGTGTGTAAATGTGTGCGCACGTGGATGCGTATATGCATCTGTGTGTTTCTGTGCTTGTGTGTGTGCATTTCTATACGTGCGTGTGTTTGTGTGTGTAAGTATATGCATGTGATTGCATGGTACACCTGGTCGGCTACCAAATCCCAGAAGAAAACAAAAAAAATCATCCTCTACGATTTCTGCTGTCAATCACCGTCGACAACAGCAAAAAGGACAAGAACAAAATGCAGATCAACACTTGCCACACACTGAACAATTCTAATTTTGCAGCCATGACTTTCGTCGTAAGCCCGTGATAGTGGCAGCAGTAACCAAATTAAGTGGGACTTCAAAAATGTAATCCAGTAGACGGATTTGTTTTCCTTCTTTCCTGAAAGTGTAAAAAGCATTTATGACACTTTGGAGCAGAGGACTTTATTACACCCTCCTTCAGAGCATAGGGCATTCTGGCGGAGACAGAAACGATCGAAATGGAGACTTTGTAAAATGAGGTAAATTTATCATAAACTATCGGGCTTTGCCCGCTACACCTGCCACACAGGAGTGTGGCAAAAGGCGACCAACTGTCCCGAGGGTAAAATAACAGGAAAGAGAGGGAGAGAAGTGTTTGGAAACCTGTACCCTGTCCTTCTTCTTCCTTCCCACCCACTCGGCTGAGATTTACCTCGATCCTCTTCCATTCGAAACCATTGATCCAACCTCTGTTTTCCCAGACCAAAGCCTTATCAGTGGGAACTAAGTGCAGAGATGGACAGGAGTTGTCTTTAGTGAGAACACATCTCTTCCTCAGCATCCTTATCTCTACCAATTAATTGTCACCACAGATGAGACCAAACTCCTCTCAAGCAAGGGGAGGTGGCTCTAGCTAGATAATGCTAAACAAACCCCCCAAAAATTAAAACTGGCCATTGATGTCACTACTACAAAAGGTAGATAGCCTACAAACTTCCTTAAGTCACCTAAGTTATGTTTGTCATTTGAATCAAGCAGCTTAAGTGGTACGAAAATGCATGCGTACAAACAAACACGAACACACACACACATATTGAGCTCTTTCGTTGCAGAGATAAGCTATACCTGTCACCGTTCTTTTCCTTCAAGAGACTCAGCCCTGTCAGTGTCAGGCCCTTTAGCCGTTTAGGGGATAGGAAAAGACTCAACGCGACTCACTATTATATGCAATTCGTATATGGCGATCAAGTGGGAAAATCGATATTTGACTCTTATTCTAAGAAGTTCTAGCAGTTTTCATGAGCAATAGCTGCACATTATCCACAGAGGCTGATAGGCTATAAATCTTTCTTTGTCATCATTCTGAAAATCTCCCTCGCTCCAGCCAGAGATAGTATAGTATCTACTAGGCCGCTCTGCGACCCCTCCTCTGCTGTGGTTTGATTGTTGGTGCAGCTGCCCTGTCAGTCACTCATTACATTAGCGTGACCCCTATCTAGTGAGCCATTCTCCCACTCTGGCATCTGAATTGTAACATTTTGACTATAAATCTGATGTTTTCCCTCAAGTAAAACAGCTACTTGCAACGGCATGTGATTCATTCAATACACTGTGTTATGCTGAATGAGACAACGTTTGTAAGAAGGCATTTCAAAGCGAGTTCAATTAAGTAATCTCTGTTTTCTTCCAAATAGAAGCACAACCCAGGAACCAGGGTTAGGATTTAGGAAATAATCTATACACCCTGGCTCCTGTGAGGTCTGTGCATTCCCTTGTTAGGGGAGACGGCACACAGCCAGAGAGACCACTGCCACAACGGTCTAGAGAGACCGCTGCCACCACAGTCTAGAGAGACCACTACCACCATGGTCTAGAGAGACCACTGCCACCATGGTCGTGGGTTGGTCCAGGCCATGATCATCAGGCCTCAGACCAGCCAGGAGCTCCTGAACCCATGGGTTAATAAAGTTGTGGAAAGCAGCGACGACTGGTCTCATATCTGCGCCCTGCTACCGGGTAGCCGGACCGGCTGGGTGAAAACGCCTGGATTCTAACGCACTTTAGTCAGCCAATCACGAGCCTTGAAAATAGATGCCGCCACTTGACCCACCCGAATCACGCGGACCGTTAAGGTGCATGGAGTACAGTACCGCCGAGCAAGACGTTTGTCACAAACCGCAAATACATGAACGCGGCCGGATCTTAGCATAACTCCCCGGGCGTGCGAAGTCAGTCAGGCGGAGTGGCGGCTGCGGTCAAAGGTCACAACAACCACCGACACCGACCAGTTCAGCCTTCTTCATGAAACGCTAGAATCCAGGCGCTTGTGATTGGCTGACTAAAGTGCGTTAGAATCCAGGCGTTCTCGTGGTGACCAGCAAGCCTCGAGCAGCTCCCCACAGCTCGAACCTTATCACCGGCTTTTTGTCTCCATTTTCACATTTGGCGCTGCAGAGCAGGATGAGACCTCGTGCTGTTACTACAACTACCATCGGAGCCTGACGTTTTCCAGGGAGGAAACAATTAAGAACTACTACCTCCATTTCGCCATCAGTCGCCTCCAGCTTGAACCATACGCCATCTCTGCTATTCTCGAGATGTGGCCTCAACCTCCGCCTCACAGACAGGAAAATGGTCAGTGATATGCTTCAATACATGCCCTCCTCCGTAACCTGCCACCTGCCGTTTGATTCCTCGTCATCGCTGGAGCATCCCTGACCAACATCGCCATGAAGTAAAGCCACGTATGAAGCTGCCTTTCCAGGGGCACCCGACCAACTTGCCCTTGGTGTGACCGGAACCACAAGCCAAGCCCCTTCGCCACAGGATTAAAGAGGCATTCCAAGGAACGCTAGAACAACGGCTGGCCTTCCACCCGCCCGCCTCCAGAACTCATTCCAGTCAAAGACATTTTGGTATTTTGTGACTGTCGTTTCGTTTTTCGTGCTGAGAGACAATGAACAGTTTTGTGAGACACAAGGATGCACTTTTCTTCATTGGAATGGACACTCTCATTGTAAGTAATTAATATGTTTATTCATGTGTAAGAGGGTGAGAATAGGATATAGATACTTGTCCAGACCACTGTAGTTCAAAGTGCTGTCTCTCATCTGTTCCCATTACGGATCTTCTGCAACTCGCTTAATCCTTCTACTTCTCCATTTTCTAAGCTGGACAGACTGTTGTGCATTTGCACAGATGAAAGTTCAACAGCTTCATTTCCATGCAGCTGTCTTTGAAAATTGCTGAGTTGCTTTGTGAGCTTCACGTTGTCTTGTCGAACTTCTCTCAGCACCTCTCTGAGGTGTTC
>JAWQFJ010012891.1:25000-29210 GCA_034096865.1 Theodoxus fluviatilis | reverse complement strand
CTCAACGATCTAACACTGTCAATAACATTGGAAAACACTCCAACAACAAAAAAATTCACCGGCTATCAAAGTTCACTCGTCTTTGGTTCACTCCTACCTTTATAGTATACTCAGTTATTTGCCACCCATATGGACGACTGTCGGGTTGGCCGAGTGGTCTAAGGCGCCAGACTCAAGGGTTATTTCCCTTCCCTCTATATAGATGGATCGAGGTTTCTGGTCCACGAATGTGGGCGTGGGTTCAAATCCCACATCCGACACAACTTTTGAGACAACGATTATCAAAAACCATTCGTAAATACGTTTTTTATTCTTGCAATAATGCGAACAGAAATAACTTTTAATACTGACATCCGCAGCATCGTGTTGAAGCAATTGTTGGTATCAAAACTACAAAAGGAAACCTGCTGCAGATGCAGTTAGAACTTAGATTTAGAACATGAATAATACCAAAAACAAACGAAATGAAAGTGGTAGAGGAGAGCCACCAAGGTTAAGGTAGGTCAATTATAATTTGTCACCTGAAAACATAACTTTGACCTCGCGCGGGAGGCATCCTACTTCCTACGCCGACAAACTTTGGTCTTAAAGTTAAAGTTAAAATGTTGTGACCGATTATAACTCGGAGACCGGCGCTTGCTATATGAGCAACTGCTGCTGGTTTTTTTTTTATACCTTCGTTGCGACAGTAGATTTACTATTACTACTTGTTAACGGACGTAAGAATTGAACGAATTCATTACCACGGCAATGGGTAAAAGATATATATATATATATGTTCAATGTTTACACACCAGAAAGCACACAGAGCGTTGAGACAGCGCAGAGTGATGTCCCTTAAATCTCGCTGGAAACTAGAGCTGGGAAATCCCCACTACATGTGATAGTGTTTCAGATGTGTTTGACCAACCAGATGCCTGGGCAGGCAGAGTTTCACACATTTACTTCCTGATTGCCACCGATGCATATTCTGCTTACTCTCTGCATTGTCTTGCACTCAGTACGCAGTAAGTAAGGGAGTGGTGGGACTCGTGTAACTGTACGTGTCAAGCCTCAAGGAGCATCAAGTTTACCTCATTGACACCTCTATTTAACGTCAGGATGTCGTCCAACAGTCTGAGGAGAATGGGACTCATCTTCCTTGTTGCCAGTGTGACCTGTGGCTATGCTGCAGCGTGGACCGATCGCCCTGTCATCGGTGAGCTCCATGGGTTGCTTGATAAGCTCGTAGGGAACGTATGAATTATATACATAAGACGCAGGTTTTTCAATCGTGGTGGGATGGCTGCCTTCGTGTTTGACGTGTGTGTGTGTGTGTGTGTGTGTGTGTGTGTGTGTGTGTGTGTGTGTGCGCGCGAAAGAGAGAGAGAGAGAGCTGGTTATGACTGAATGCATTCAAATGTTAAAATCCTTAAGTTTCTGTCAGAAATTGTGCACGTGGTGAAGCAGATAGAGGAACAAGTTTCAAAGTGAAGGCAAAAATTATAGGTGCTCGTCAGATCCTGTAGCATCCACATTCAGAGATCAATTTGATTTTGTGTGCGTTTGCAGGAATCCTGGCTCAAACCTCCACTTCCAAGGAAGGTGACACCTTCATTCCTGCATCCTATGTTAAATTCCTCAACCAGGCAGGGGCAAGAGTGGTACCCATTCTGTGAGTATGCCTCCTTCCCCCCACCACCCCCTCACTCTCCCAATATATTGTCCACCCATACGGCCACATCCCCAACCCTCTTCCACCCCCACTGCTACCCCCATTCACAGAGTACCTTCACCCATTCTCCCCTTTCACCCTGTCCCACCCATGAAGTGGGAGTCTCTCAACAAGTGCACAATCCCATATACATCCTGTGACCCTGTCATAGAGCGTACACCTGCCTTATAAATGTTACACCCCTCATAAAGTGTATGTACATGCTCTTGTTCAATGCTGCACTCTGAAGTTAAAGTCTTAAAAAACAAAAAGAAAAACAGACTTCTACATATATGTTCCCAGGTTAAAAGTTTTGCAGAATTTTGAAGGCAGCATAAGTTGTTTCAAGCAAATTTTAAAATTTGATAATAATCATCATCATTTGAGACATGTCTTGCTCTTATTAGCTATTTTGCACATCAATTGTATGTAGAGATTTCTTGTGATATTGTAAGTGATTATTAGAGTTGTAATAAAACTGTATAATTACTTACAGAGCAAAGCAACCTCAGGAATACTACACCAATCTGTTCAAAGCCATAAATGGGTAAGTGAATTTTTGTTTCAATGGAACTTGTCAGTTTGTTGATCAAGCTGTTGTTATGGTGATTTGAAAGTGCATGGAAGATCGTTTGTAGCAGAGCAGATCATCTAATCAAAGAAAAGTAAAAGGGGTGGAGGACGCAATAAAATGTCCTAAGTTCGGAGTGAATCATCACCTCTGACATGTAATGGGTTCTTCATTGCTAAGTTTTGGTGTCCTCAGTGCTTGGAGCATATTTTGCAGCTTGCCAAGACTGAGACATCTGCTGAATTTTGTGTTATGGATGAGCAAGTCTTTATCTCTATGTGCCAAACTTTTAATTGTTTGCCATGCAGGGCCCTTTTTCCTGGTGGCTCTGTTGGGACCTACAAAACGCCCTATGCAGTGTCAGCTCAGTACATCTATGACCTGGCCATGCAGGTGTGTTTTCAATGCAGGCAATCCGATCCTTGTACACATACATGTCTGTATTGTTGTCCCTTACTCTGGGTTTTCCCTGCTCCCATTTCTTGTCTCCTCTTCCTTGTTTCCTCTTCCTTGTCTCCTCTTCCTTGTTATTCAGTGACCTCCTCTTCCGTCTTTTCCTGCTTAACTAATCTGTAGTTGGCAACCTTCTACCATCACCACCACCTCAAGCCTCCTAACCCCACCATTCCCCCCCAACCCCCACCACCACCCCAACAACCACCTCATGCCCCTGCTGCCCAACTTCTACCACCACCCCAAGCCCAAATTCTCACCCCATTACTCTCACAATCCCCAAATTCAATCAACCCCTAAGCCTATTCCCCTCCATCGCACACCCTAACTTGCCCTGCAAACATTCTGCACTTCCCTGTGTCCTATCATCAAACCAACCTTTTATGTCTCTCTCTACATTCAATCCTTTTCTACATAAAGTTTTCTTAGTAATCCTAAGCTTCTTTATTGTTTGAATTGATCTAGTCATATGCTGGGAGTTCCAATGTCCTGTAGTTTTACTGTGTATTTTTCCTCGTTGGCTTTTGCAGTTAGATGTAATTTCTTTAATAGCCTAAATAGTCTTTCACTTGTGAGAAATAAGGGGAAATTTGGATGTTATGGGTATAAAAGACAAAGTAACATTAGAAGATGATGGACAGGTGTCTGCTACGTCTTGCATGAGATGAATGTAGAATAATCCATTGTAGTGATAAGGATAAAATACTTTAGGAGTGGGTGGGTGTTGAAGTGGTGGATGTCTTGTATATGATGTCCTCAAATACGATGTTTGCAAAGAAGCTATCCTGTAAATTCTTGATTCATCATCAGGGACTTGGCATGAATGATTCTTCCCAACATGTGCATGTATTCAGAGGAATCTGAGCACCTGAGTATCCAGGTATTTGCTGAGTGAAGACTGTGTATGCTTGCTGCAGGCCTATGACAAGGGGGATGTGTTCCCCATCTGGGGCACGTGTATGGGCTTCCAGATGCTGCTCAACCTGACAGCAGGCGAGAACCTCCTCAGTGCCACTGACAGCTTCAACCTTTCTCTGCCACTGGAGTTCTCACCAGGTAGAGCAGGGTTCCATCCTTGGCCAAGTCCTTAGATGAGATTTAATCAGTGTCCTGAGTCATCTTGTTGTTTCTCATTTGGGACGTAGTAGTGTGGGAATGCTTTGTCTTTTTGATACTCAGTGTTAATAATGATTTCTCTGAAACAAACACACACACACACACACACACACACACACACACACACACACACACACACACACACACACACAATATATATATACACACACACAATATCTGTTAATGTTGCTTTAGAAAATTAAAGGATAGAAACAAAAATGTTCAAAAGCATGTGAATTTTTGGCCTGAAAAACTTGATTAATGAAAGATACACATTCTGTCAGACAGGTGAGGAAAGGCAATGTCTGATTTTTAACGAAATTTCTTAGCTAATATTCTTGAAAACAAATGCACATTATTTTATAGGAAGCCTGAAG
>JAWQFJ010012891.1:15000-20000 GCA_034096865.1 Theodoxus fluviatilis | reverse complement strand
CCCTGCTTGGCAGTACAAGCTCTACCACACATACTGATATTCAAAATAGTGGACAAATATGCTGCTTTGTTGAAGTGGAGCCATGAGTGGGCTTGTCAATTAAGCACTGAAGTACTTGTCTACTGGGAAGAAAAATAACTCAATCTATGCAAGTTGGTGGGGGAAAAAATCCTTATAGTGCACCTGAAATCGTGTTTATCTGATTAATCCTTTTGAATGGATGAAGGGAGGGAGGAAATGGATGGATGGATGGATGGATGGATGGATGGATGGATAGATCAATGGAGGGCACTTATGGGATAGGATGGGGTGGTATATATGGATAGATGTGCATGTGCAATGGGAGCTACTGAAATCCAGGATACATAAGGACAAAATTCCACTTGAGGTCCTATTTTTTCCAGAGTCCCACATAGGACTTTACGATGCCTTTATTCATCAACCATTCCACCACTCTGCAGGTTCCAAAAATGGAACTTTGAGTAGCCTTTGCTGTAGTATGAATGTAATAAATGAGCATTTCTTGGATGTCTGCAAGACTGACTTTCATGGTATTACATGTCTAATAGGAAATTTTGGAGTTCCAGACACACACTTTGGCTTCTTGGGGTTTAAGTTGGTGACCTCTTGCTGTTGGCTGCCCTGCTGAAAGGGGGTCACTTGAAGGGTGCAACCCATCAACTCTGTAGAGGATGAAACTGCAATCATTTTGTCTCAGAGACTTGAGTTCATAATGGTGTGTCTTTGATTGAATGGCTTCTTCACTTGTATAAGGAGTTCAAATGGGGGAAAACTAAAGCTATATTTATATTTTAAAAAGAAGCCTACAGGTGTTTTACAGATGAAAAGAATTGAAAAAATGCATTGTGCTAATGCAGAATGAAATCCCTAATGTGCCGTGATGTTATTATATTTTTTCTACTCTTGTAATTAGTTCTGTAAATGTACATGTGTATTCTCACAGTTAATTTGTATGGTTATCACCTTGAATTGTTCTAAATAAAGAAGATATGTTCTGAGTAAAATATTTTTGAGTTCTGATATTGAAAAAGTTAGAGACCGGTTTGACAGAATTGTACTCACTTGTGGTTGATGATGACATTGTACTGCTGTCAGGAATGTCTGTGCAGGACTTCAAAGCCAAATTGTTACTTTAGAATACACGTAGAAGAAGCTTGGTCTTACTGTAGATAAGGTAAAACGAAGGCAAAGGTCATCCATAAGAGATGTTTTTGAGAATCAAGCAGTAAAACCGAAGTAGAAGACCATTCAGTTCCATAAAACAATGTGGTGTCTTTGTAGCACGAACACGACAGTGTTTTTCACATCATTCGATCACCTTATTCAGACTGCACCATTGTACGGTATGTGGTCTACAGAGGTAAGAGAACTTGGGAAAGGCCTGTAAGTTCATGGTCAATCACAGACTGCCAGACATACATGTGAGCTCGAATGATGCAGTATTTTGTGTCACACGTGCATGTTTGTGTGCGTACGTGTGTGTGTGTGTGTACGTGTGTAAATGTGTGCGCACGTGGATGCGTATATGCATCTGTGTGTTTCTGTGCTTGTGTGTGTGCATTTCTATACGTGCGTGTGTTTGTGTGTGTAAGTATATGCATGTGATTGCATGGTACACCTGGTCGGCTACCAAATCCCAGAAGAAAACAAAAAAAATCATCCTCTACGATTTCTGCTGTCAATCACCGTCGACAACAGCAAAAAGGACAAGAACAAAATGCAGATCAACACTTGCCACACACTGAACAATTCTAATTTTGCAGCCATGACTTTCGTCGTAAGCCCGTGATAGTGGCAGCAGTAACCAAATTAAGTGGGACTTCAAAAATGTAATCCAGTAGACGGATTTGTTTTCCTTCTTTCCTGAAAGTGTAAAAAGCATTTATGACACTTTGGAGCAGAGGACTTTATTACACCCTCCTTCAGAGCATAGGGCATTCTGGCGGAGACAGAAACGATCGAAATGGAGACTTTGTAAAATGAGGTAAATTTATCATAAACTATCGGGCTTTGCCCGCTACACCTGCCACACAGGAGTGTGGCAAAAGGCGACCAACTGTCCCGAGGGTAAAATAACAGGAAAGAGAGGGAGAGAAGTGTTTGGAAACCTGTACCCTGTCCTTCTTCTTCCTTCCCACCCACTCGGCTGAGATTTACCTCGATCCTCTTCCATTCGAAACCATTGATCCAACCTCTGTTTTCCCAGACCAAAGCCTTATCAGTGGGAACTAAGTGCAGAGATGGACAGGAGTTGTCTTTAGTGAGAACACATCTCTTCCTCAGCATCCTTATCTCTACCAATTAATTGTCACCACAGATGAGACCAAACTCCTCTCAAGCAAGGGGAGGTGGCTCTAGCTAGATAATGCTAAACAAACCCCCCAAAAATTAAAACTGGCCATTGATGTCACTACTACAAAAGGTAGATAGCCTACAAACTTCCTTAAGTCACCTAAGTTATGTTTGTCATTTGAATCAAGCAGCTTAAGTGGTACGAAAATGCATGCGTACAAACAAACACGAACACACACACACATATTGAGCTCTTTCGTTGCAGAGATAAGCTATACCTGTCACCGTTCTTTTCCTTCAAGAGACTCAGCCCTGTCAGTGTCAGGCCCTTTAGCCGTTTAGGGGATAGGAAAAGACTCAACGCGACTCACTATTATATGCAATTCGTATATGGCGATCAAGTGGGAAAATCGATATTTGACTCTTATTCTAAGAAGTTCTAGCAGTTTTCATGAGCAATAGCTGCACATTATCCACAGAGGCTGATAGGCTATAAATCTTTCTTTGTCATCATTCTGAAAATCTCCCTCGCTCCAGCCAGAGATAGTATAGTATCTACTAGGCCGCTCTGCGACCCCTCCTCTGCTGTGGTTTGATTGTTGGTGCAGCTGCCCTGTCAGTCACTCATTACATTAGCGTGACCCCTATCTAGTGAGCCATTCTCCCACTCTGGCATCTGAATTGTAACATTTTGACTATAAATCTGATGTTTTCCCTCAAGTAAAACAGCTACTTGCAACGGCATGTGATTCATTCAATACACTGTGTTATGCTGAATGAGACAACGTTTGTAAGAAGGCATTTCAAAGCGAGTTCAATTAAGTAATCTCTGTTTTCTTCCAAATAGAAGCACAACCCAGGAACCAGGGTTAGGATTTAGGAAATAATCTATACACCCTGGCTCCTGTGAGGTCTGTGCATTCCCTTGTTAGGGGAGACGGCACACAGCCAGAGAGACCACTGCCACAACGGTCTAGAGAGACCGCTGCCACCACAGTCTAGAGAGACCACTACCACCATGGTCTAGAGAGACCACTGCCACCATGGTCGTGGGTTGGTCCAGGCCATGATCATCAGGCCTCAGACCAGCCAGGAGCTCCTGAACCCATGGGTTAATAAAGTTGTGGAAAGCAGCGACGACTGGTCTCATATCTGCGCCCTGCTACCGGGTAGCCGGACCGGCTGGGTGAAAACGCCTGGATTCTAACGCACTTTAGTCAGCCAATCACGAGCCTTGAAAATAGATGCCGCCACTTGACCCACCCGAATCACGCGGACCGTTAAGGTGCATGGAGTACAGTACCGCCGAGCAAGACGTTTGTCACAAACCGCAAATACATGAACGCGGCCGGATCTTAGCATAACTCCCCGGGCGTGCGAAGTCAGTCAGGCGGAGTGGCGGCTGCGGTCAAAGGTCACAACAACCACCGACACCGACCAGTTCAGCCTTCTTCATGAAACGCTAGAATCCAGGCGCTTGTGATTGGCTGACTAAAGTGCGTTAGAATCCAGGCGTTCTCGTGGTGACCAGCAAGCCTCGAGCAGCTCCCCACAGCTCGAACCTTATCACCGGCTTTTTGTCTCCATTTTCACATTTGGCGCTGCAGAGCAGGATGAGACCTCGTGCTGTTACTACAACTACCATCGGAGCCTGACGTTTTCCAGGGAGGAAACAATTAAGAACTACTACCTCCATTTCGCCATCAGTCGCCTCCAGCTTGAACCATACGCCATCTCTGCTATTCTCGAGATGTGGCCTCAACCTCCGCCTCACAGACAGGAAAATGGTCAGTGATATGCTTCAATACATGCCCTCCTCCGTAACCTGCCACCTGCCGTTTGATTCCTCGTCATCGCTGGAGCATCCCTGACCAACATCGCCATGAAGTAAAGCCACGTATGAAGCTGCCTTTCCAGGGGCACCCGACCAACTTGCCCTTGGTGTGACCGGAACCACAAGCCAAGCCCCTTCGCCACAGGATTAAAGAGGCATTCCAAGGAACGCTAGAACAACGGCTGGCCTTCCACCCGCCCGCCTCCAGAACTCATTCCAGTCAAAGACATTTTGGTATTTTGTGACTGTCGTTTCGTTTTTCGTGCTGAGAGACAATGAACAGTTTTGTGAGACACAAGGATGCACTTTTCTTCATTGGGATGGACACTCTCATTGTAAGTAATTAATATGTTTATTCATGTGTAAGAGGGTGAGAATAGGATATAGATACTTGTCCAGACCACTGTAGTTCAAAGTGCTGTCTCTCATCTGTTCTGCCCAGAACAGCTTCTGCAACTCGCTCAATCCTTCTACTTCTCCATTTTCTAAGCTGGACAGACTGTTGTGCATTTGCACAGATGAAAGTTCAACAGCTTCATTTCCATGCAGCTGTCTTTGAAAATTGCTGAGTTGCTTTGTGAGCTTCACGTTGTCTTGTCGAACTTCTCTCAGCACCTCTCTGAGGTGTTCCTTTTGCAGGGAGTGCAGAGGGTCATTGGGCTTTAGGGGCTGACTAAGTCTTTGGTCCAGTCTCTGCTTTTTCTGCTGAAGAGTTGCTCCAAGCTGTGAACAGGGTTTGCACAGGGTGGCAGTTGGTACAAGTCCCATGCAGTTGACTGACCGCACACATGTGGTATGAGTCAGTGTTCCATCCACAGTCTTGTAGCAAAGCTGTTGAAAAAACTTGCTCTTT